>JAPZOX010001187.1:0-15385 GCA_037952655.1 Hymenoscyphus sp. LP001
AAGCTTATAGAATAGGTAGAACGGAATAAGAGATAATAAGACCTCTAAATAGAACACTTTTATTAGTCGAGGATATAGAATAAAGGGCTATAATTAGCTAGATAAGATAAGAGATTTTGATAATTTTTAAGTAGTAACTTCTACCGTTTTAAAGAAGTACTAGTGTCGGTATAATCAGAGTAAATAGTACTCTACGTAACCTTCTCGCTTAAGGTCTATTTAAGTAGACAGAGTAGCTAACTTTGCTCTATATATACGAACGATAATATACTCTTTTTATATTATACTATTAGCTACTAAGTTATACTAATAAGTATATTAAGAACTATTACTTTTAATAAATAATAATTAACTTACTTAAATTCAAGTCTTAAAAATCAGAGAGCTATATAAGAAACTTATAAAGAACTTATAGTTCGTAGTAGAACGTAATATATACTACTATAACAGACGACGTAGTTAGAAGCTAATATTAAAAGAGAGAGATAAAGTTTATTTAGTATAAAAAAATATTAATACTAAGAGACCTAGTAATAAACTAGACTATAAGAAACTAGGACTATTTAGAATTAAGTAAGTTAGAGAACCTTTAAATTATAAATTAGTACTATTATAAACTATAAATATATACCTAGTATTCTATATATCTCTACTCGAACTAGTACTACTAGAAGTACTACTAGCTCTACTTACGAAAATCTAACCTCTTAATCTAAACGTCGAATACGAAGTCGAAAGAATTCTAGACTATTATATAAGCTTTTAGATTTATATTAAACTAGATTAGTAATAGATTATACTAATAAATTTTAATATTATAGAACGAAATTAGAATAAGATACTATTACTCTTATAGAACTCTTTTATAGAGAACTAAAGATATATATTTATAAGAAAATAGCTAAATAAAACTTATAGTTTTAAACTATTATAGATATAATTAAAGAGGTCGTCTAGTTAGATAACTGTTTATATAAATTTAAGAAGAGTAACTCTAGATACGAGAAAAAGAGTAAAGAGTTAGAAAAGTAGAAGTACTTCTATACTAATAAGTATAGAAAGAAGGTAAATACTATATAGAAAAAGACCTTTCTAAAGAAAAGAGGACTTTTCTAGAAGAAGCGGAATCGTTAATATAAGTAGAACTTATATTATAACTATAGCCTCTCTAGCTATAGAGTAAATAAGTATAGTAAGAAGAAAGACTCTAAAGAGAAAGAACAGGTTAATACTACTGTTTAAAAGTAGGTAGCCTTACTTAATAAAATCGAACTTATAGACGACGAACTCGAAGCTAGAGAATATAACACGTAGATTAAAACAGATACTATAGATATAATAACAGACGTTATATACCTATAGCTAAATAAAGGAATCGAGTTATAAGTTAGTAAGATATAGAATACTAATAATAATAGAAATCTACTTCTTAAAGAATATTATAATATACGATTAATAATAGAATCTAAATAACTTTTTTAAGTAGAATACGAATTACTACTATTAACTAGTTTATTAGAGTTGTTAGAATTAGAATCTAATTCGTTAGAAGTAAATCTAGAGATATATAAGCCTAAGTAGAGCGAAACTTAGACCTTTATTAGAATATTCGAGTAAGGAAATCGATAAGTATATATAGATAGTTAGAAGCTAGACTTCTAGAGTCTTTATACTATATAGGGGATTAAGCTAACTATCTTAATAACGTATATAGTTATAAGAAATAACTCTAAGATAATAACTCTAGTTAGCCTAGTTACTAGATAAAAAACTATTAAGGAAAAAGAACCCGAGTATAGCTAATAACAAGCTAAGAAACCTAGCTATTCTAAAGTAGAGAATATATAGAGAGTATATAATATTTTAGAAGAAACTAGTATATAAACATAGCAGGTCTTAATAGGATTCGAAGGAAGGATTAAGACCTCTTTTCTTAGAATAATACTCGAAGACGTTATACTAGAGGAATTCGAATAATATATTATAGTTATATTAATTAGAAATAATAGAATAGTATTTAGAAAATATAGTTTATAAAAGTTATTTAGTATACTATTCTAGGAGTAAAGAGAACTTAATATTACTAGATAGACTAAAACAGAACTAGAAGAATTTTACTATCTTTTAGTAAGAGAACTATAGTTTATAGAAACAGTTTAAGAAATAATAGTATAATAGATATAATATAAACTAAGTCTAACTATAGACTAGTTATTATAGAAACGGTTTAAAGGAATCTTACTAGAACTCGCTAGAATAGTAGAATATTATTAGATATACGAAGTAGCTTTATCTAATAAGAAAGGAGTAGTATTCTTTTCTTAGTCTTAGATTTAAGTAGTTAAGGAAAAGAACTTAAGAGATTATATATTCAAGGTTTACTATATAAAACCAGAGATAAGTATACTAGAGACTACTTTAGATTATCTATATATAGAAGAGCTATAGTCTATAGAAACCGTTAAGAAGACTAGTTATAGATAGGTCTAATATAGATATAGAAACTTACTAAAACGATTTATAAGAAGAATTCCTAAGACTATAGGAATCATAGAATACTAATTAGTATATAAGATAGTATATACTAACTAGGAAAGAGTAAGATTCTTTCTATAGTATAGAAGTAAGAAAAGACGAAGATATAATTAAGAAAATTAATCCTTTAAAGTCTAATATATTAAAGTAAAATTAAACGCTACTTTAGAAGAAAGACAGTTAATAATAACTATAGAAATATAAGAAAAGAAGTTATAAGTTATAATAGACTCGGAAGTAATAGATAACTATATTTCTCTAATAGCTTAAGAGAAGCTAAACGTTCTAATCAAAGGAATAATACTATATTACTTAGAAGTAGTCGATAGAATAGATGTTATATACTAAAATAGGATTATTAATTAGTAAACTATTCTAATAAAGATTAATATTAAAAGATACTATTTAAATATATAATTTAATATTATTAAAATAAGAAGTAAGAAAGTAATACTTAGTATACTATAGATTTAGAAATATAATCTAGAAATCGACTAGAAGGCTAGAATAATAACCTTTAGTTAATATAAATACGTAGGTTCGTGTTTATAACTTTAAAGCTAGAATAAGGTTAGTACTACCTCTTCTAAAGCACTAGAACACCTTGTCTAAGGTCCTCTACAGGTTAGTAAGAAAGCTAATAACGAAATACCTATATAGTATAGAGAATTTATAAAATTATTCAAAGACCTAGAAGATATATATACTCTTTCTAAATATTAACTATAGGATTATAAGATTAAATTAATAGAGAGTTATAACTTTAGAAAGTAGAAGCTTCGACTATATAACTAGAATAACTTAGCTTTATTAGAAAGTTATATCTAATAAGGAATAAAGAAGAGATATATTTAAAAATCTAAATTATCTATCTTCTTAAATATACTTATTATTAAGAAAAAGAACGATCTAAATAGATAAGTATATATTAATTATAGAGAACTAAATAATATAATAATTAAGAACGCTTATCTATTACTAACTAGCTAGTACTTATAAGACAAGCTAAGCTAGGCAAAGAAATTTACGAAACTAGATTAATAGAACGTCTATAGATTAATTAGAATTAAGATAGACTATAAATAGAAGACTACGTTTATCTTACTATTAGAACTCTACGAGTATATAGTAATGTCTTTTAGTTTAACTAATATACTAGCTACTTATTAGAGATAGAATAATAGTATTCTAGAAGATCTTCTAAGAGTAACTATTATATATTACCTAGATAATATATTAATCTTCTTAGAAAATCTAGAAGAATATAAGAGCTATATAAAAGAAGTCTTATAAAGACTTACTAAAGTAGACTCTTATCTAAAACTCTTAAAATACGAGTTTAGAGTTAAAAAGACTCTCTTTCTTAGATAGGTATTTAGTCTAGAAAAAATAGAAATAGATCTAGAAAAGATCTATATAGTTATTAAATAGGAATTACTAAAAAACGTTAAAGATATATAATCCTTCTTAAGATTTGCTAATTTCTATTACTAATTTATTAAGAACTATATAAAGATTATAAAACCTATATTAATACTAACTAGAAAAACTATAACTTTTATCTAGAATAAGAAGGCTAAGAAAGCCTTCTAGGAAATTAAAAGACGGTTTATAGTAAAACCTATTCTATATAATTTTAATTATATAAATCTAAGTATAATAGAAACAGATACCTTAGATATAGTAGTAGGCGTTATATATCTATAACTAAATAAAATAGAAAAGCTTATACTTATAGTATATTTCTTAAAAACTTTTAATATAGTATAATAGAACTATAGTATTTATAATAAAGAATTAATAGCTATTATTCTAACTTTCGAAGAATAGAGGATTTATCTCTAGAGTATAACGTACCTAGTAACAGTGTTTACTAATTATCTAAATCTAAAAACATTTACTATAACTAAGGAACTTGTTATAAGACGCCTAGCTAGGTAGTCTAAAACCTTAGTAGAATTTAAAATAATTATTCGATATATTAGTAGAATAAGTAACGCTTAAGCTAATACTCTAAGCTAGAAGCTAGGCTATAAGGAAAATAAAAAATATATTAATATAGTAATATTAAAGTATAATAAAAACAGCGACTTAGTATCTACTATATATAAAATAGTAGTAATAAACGATATTTAGATAGATAAAATTTAAAGTATATATAAAGGTTATAACTAGTATATAAAAGAGAAGCTATAGGTTCCTAGCTTATACGTAAAGGAGTTCGTATAAGAATACTATACTACGTCTACTTATAGCTACTAAGGAATTCGTAGAACTCTCTAGTAGATAAGATAATACTACTATATTAATTAGTTATCTACGATAGTTAAGAAAGTAATAGTAGAATATAATACCTATACTAGGAATAAGGCTTCCTACTATACTTCTTATAAACAGATAAATACTACTCTAATACTATAAATACCTTAGAAATTAATATCTTAGAATTTTATTATTAAACTACTAAAATCTAAAGATCTAATAATAAGAGTTAAGTATAACTCGATTCTAGTTATTATAGAACGACTTATAAAATATATAATTTTAGTACTATATATAGAGTTAAGTATAGCTAAGGAACTAGTATTTATATTCTTTAAAGAAGTAGTCTTAAAATATAGACTATCTAAAGAAATACTCTTAGATAGAGATAAACTCTTTACTTTAAAATTTTAGATCGCTCTTATAAAACGATTAGATATAAAAAGGAAACTTTCTATAGCTTTTTACCTCTAATGTATATATATAGCGAACCAGCTAAATAAGCGAACTAGTTAACTGAAAATATATCTAAAATCGCGATTTTAATATTTTAATATCTTTATAAATTGTTAATTAAAAAATTTAAAATTAAAACTTTGATTTTATTACTATATAAATATAAAAGTTATAAAATATAAGACTAAGGCTAATTTATATTAAAAAGTTATTAAAAGAAGAAGAAAAAAGATAAGATTATAAGAGTATTTTTAAGCGAATTACTAAGTAAAATCATATAGCGTCTAAAACTTAGAATTCTAAATATATATATAGTAATAAAATCAAAGTTTTAATTTTAAAACTTTTGATTAATAGTTTATAAAGATATTAAAATATTAAAATCGCGATTTTAAGTATGTTTTCAGTTAGCCGGTTCGCTTGTTTAGCCGGTTCGCTATATATACACGTTAGATAAATAAAGGAAATAAATAGATAAATCAAGTAGTTGAAATATATCTTTATTATTATTATATAAACTACTAGTAAAATAACTAAGTAGAACTACTATCTTTAGTATAGTTTATCTATAATAGTTTAGTAATAGAAATAATACTTATTATACTATTCTACGCTAACTTTAGATATAAAGTAATAGTATATTAAGAACCGCTGTCTACGACTATTAATAATTAACTTACTTATATTTAGATTTTAAAAGTTAAGAGGTTATATAAAGAACTTATAAAGAACTTATAGTTTATTACTAAATAGAATATATACTACTATAATAAACGACGTAGTTAGAAGCTAACGCTAAAAGAGAGGAATAAAGTCTACTTAGTATAAAAAAATATTAATATAAAAAGACTAAGTAATAAATTAGATTATAAAAAACTTAGACTATTTAAAATCAAACGTGTTAAAGAACCTTTGAATTATAAATTAGTACTACTAAAAACTATAAACATTTATCTAGTATTCTATATATCTTTACTTAAACTAGTACTACCGAGAGTACTACCTACTCTATATACGGAAATTCAACTAGTAAATCTAAATACTAAGTATAAGGTTAAGAGAATTCTTAACTATATAATAGCTCGCTATTAAGAATAAGAGTTACTAAGGTTATATATATACTAGATAGGATACGGTTTAGAGTATAGGAATACTAAGGGTTACGTAGAATATAAGAATTATATATTCGAGTATCGGAATATCCGGTTTAGACCTCTAAGTCTATTATTATTATCTAAACCCTTTTATATATAGATGCTCTTACTCTTAGTATTAGAAAAGGTTAATTTGATCTTTTCCTTTGTATTTAGAGCCTAGTATCTAAGTATATTATTCTATAGAATACACTTCTATATACCTCTTTTATAATATTATCTATTTCGTACTATTATATTAAAAGATTAAATTCTTCTTACTAGAGACAGCCTGTTATAATATCTTACTAAGCGCGTTAACGTTCTATATCGAATTCGATTTAGCCTAGATTCGGATTAGTATAACGACAACCTTAAATTACTAGTTTATAGACAGCTAGTAATATTAGAGTTTAATATCTATTAGTTAGCTAGTAAAAAGCGTATCCTCTAATATATTAAGGAAGTAGAAGACGCTAAGGATTCCTAAGACTTTAAATAACCCTCTCTATATAGAGATTACTATATAAGGTTTAGAAAGTCGATATTAAGTTACCTAGAAGGCTCCCGAATCTACCTCTAAACCCTCTCTAACGACATCGAGTATATTAAACTAAGAAGCGACCCTAGGTCCCTCCTAAGCTCTACTAGAGAGCGTTAAGCAACCTACTAGGGAAACTAGTAGGCCCCTCTCCGAATACGTACCGAACCGTACTCGTATACCTAAACCTAAAAAGTCAAGGAATAACAAAGGTAAGAGCCTAGCCTAAAACCTTAGAGACCTATAAGACTTTTCTAATATAGATAAGATATAGGGTATAGTATAAGGATTAGAAGAAGAACTTTGAAATAACAACTATTAGTTTAGATAGTTAGAATCTATTATAAAAGAACTCTAAGAATAAACCAGAGTCTCTTAACCTTTTTAACCTGAAACCGACTATAACTCTTCTTCTATTCTAAGTACTATACTAGACCTCTTTTGCTTAAGAAGCGAACCTGTCTCTAATACCTTCTCTTAATAGTAGATTACTCTATATAACCTCGAATATAGTCTAAATACTCTCTAATCTATTAAAAGTAAAATTATAGAAAAAATTAAACTTTTAGACAATAGTATATTATCTATATACTAATAATAGAAGATATTAGTACGCGATAGACTTCTAGTAAATACCGATTATTATAATATAAGCCTGACTCGAAAGGCCCTTATCTAGGGAACAACTACTAGAATTACTAGAAACTACCTTAAGCCCCGATACTAGTCTAAGTCGATTTATATTACTTTCTATAATTATTAAGATATAATTAAACTTTTGGATTTATATTTCTTAACTAGATACGAGATAGAGGATATATAGAACGCTTTCTAGGCCTTATAAATAGGTAGAAAGAATTATACTAGAGAAACGTTTACTAACTTCAAAGGTTACTTCTTAAGTATAGCTATACTTAGAGAGATACTAGAGTTAGAACGATTTTTCTATATATAGGAGAAAATTACACTATAGCTAAGAAACTTAGCTACTATACTTAAGAGACGTTGGAATTATAACTTTGTTAAAATAGTAGTAGATCTCCTAGCTCTAGATAAGGAACGACGCTAAAACGCTAAGTTATATATAGCTAATACGACTAAGCTAGTTAGTATAAACACTTCGGTTAAAAAGACTACTTTTTAATCCTTATCTAGTTTAATACTAAAACCCTTACTACCTATAAGCGGATCCTTCTCTACTATTTAGACTACTTTAAGGATATTTAAAACTACTCTTACTAGCGAACGCTAAAAGACTCTAGACCGAGTCCTAGCTGGTACGACGTGCTACTACTATAGAAAGCCTAGGCACTATAAAACCGACTGCTCTTAGCTACCTAGTATCAAAGAAATAGTCTAAGAAGCGGACGAAGATAACCTATAAGTCCTTATAAAGTACCTCGATTCTAATCTGAATTAGAGGGAAAACGAGGCAGCCTAGGTAAAGACTTCTTCCTAGGCCTATATAAATGTAATCTATCGAATCTTAACCTTTCTAGACTTATAAGAGGAAACTAATTCCTTATAAATATAATACTTAGTATATATAGATACAGTGTTAAAACTCGAGCCTTAATAGATATAAGAGCGAATAGATTCCTATTCTTAAATCGACCCCTAGCTCTATAGCTATTCTAATTATTAGGTATATAGATTCGAAAACTACTCTACTCGGTGCCTATTCGTAGATACGATAGTAGTATTAAGAGTAAAGTAATATAGTTTATATAACTATATTTAAACCTAGATCGACGTTATATCTAAAACTGCCCCTTTATTATCCTAGACCTTAGATAATAAGACCTAATTATTAGAAATAAATAGTTAAAACATTTTAATATTCTTCTTAACTCTACTAGGAATTAACTTATTTAGCTAGCTAAAACTCTACTAACTCCTTACTTTAGAAAGGAAATCTTACTTTCTCTAACTTCTAGCTAGAACTAGAAGTCTTATTTGAATATATAGTCGGATACGAACTAAAGGGATCACGCCCTCTATTAAGATGAAAAGCGAAGGAATAGTAAGCTCTTAGCTAAGTTATTACTATTATCTACGATATTAACTCCTAATATCTACTTCTCTAACTCTACTCTAAATACCCTCTAATCTACTAGTATAGCTTAGATAGATTAGACCCTATACTCTTTTATTAGTAAAATAAGTATAAATGCTTTATATTTTAATATAAAGCGACCCGATACCGAGTTCTTTATAACAAGCATCTACGAATTAGATCGGATCATCGACGAAAGATTAGCTCTACCCTTAGATAATACTAAGACTATAGACCTGATATAGTCCCGACTCTCTTAATATTACTCGTTGTTCTAGGATATGTTCTTAAAAGCAGCCTTAGATAAACTTCTCTCTTACTATATATATAACTATAAAATCACCTTAAATAAACCTCTTTCTATCTCCTACTCCCTACTATATCGACAGTTAACTATAGAGCTATAAGCGACGAAAGAGTACCTTATTAATAATTTAAATAAAGGATTTATTATTAATAGTAATAGTCCTTTCGCCTTACTAGTACTCTTTGTTAAAAAGCCTAATAGTAATAAGCTACGGTTCTATATCGATTATTAGAAGCTTAATACTCTTACCTAAAACGACCCCTACTCGATTCCTTATATTAATAAACTCCTTTTAAGATTAAGAAAAGCTAAGATCTTTACTAAGTTAGATATATACTAAGCTTTCTATTATATCTAAATAGACCTAGACTTAGAAGAGATAACTATGTTTAAAACTAGGTATAGAATATATAAATATAAGGTCCTTCCTTTTAGACTCTATAATAGACCCGCTACCTACTAACGTTATATAAACGACGTCTTAATCGACTACTTAGATAACTTCTATATCGCTTACTTAGATAATATACTAATCTATTTAACGTGGTTTATTAGGACCCGGATTATATTAGGACCCGGATCAGTTTTCCTTAGTATTAAACTTAGAATTTTAATAAATCAACTATAATATATTAAATTAACTAAAACTACTTAGAATCCGAGGAACTAGATATATCTACAGCCTCTTAACAAGTTCGTACGTTATAACTAGCTTTTCTACAGATTCCACAGTGTCGCCTAGACGGTTAACTCTCCTTATAACTACCCCCCGCCGCATATACGTCGCGTCGTGTCTGCTTATCTATATCCTTCTAGGCTATAATATCCTATATATCCTCTACTATTAGTACACCCCCTTGACAGACACGAGCCTTTTTAGCCCTACGGCGTTTGCTTAAGGCTTCGTTGGCTGCTCGAAGAGTATATACCTCAGTAGATAGAAGGGTTATCTCATAGGCTATTCGCTCTATACCCTTAGCTAATACAGCAACTGTCTCGAAGAGTGGAGTTGGCGAGCTCTCTTAATAACAGGCAATTCGATTTCGAATAAGTGTTGTTTATAAAAGAGCTTTAGTTAGGTTAGAAGGGGTCTAGGAGACCTAAGGATTAGTATTAGCAGTAGAGGGTCTAGAAGGAGTTAGAGTTCGTAACTTTATATCAAGCTTTAAAAGCACTACTTATAAGTTAAAGGGTACTAAGCCAGCTCTACGGAATCTAGCTTAAGCGTTTTAGGCTGTTATAGATTCCCTATATACTGCTATAAAGGCTAGAAAGAACTCTACCTTCGTAATATAGTTAATATAGGCTTTGATAAACGTCTTAATCTGTCGACTATACGCCTGCTTTAATATACTAAAGTACCTAATATCAAGTAGCTAGGTTAGATAGGACGAATGAGGAGGTAGTCTAAGAGTTATAATATTATATACCTTATAGTACTCTTAGAACTCGGCCGATTCGTAACTCTTATACCTATCTAATACTAGTATTCGATATAGACCCTTTGTACGAGTAGTAGTGTGTTTATCGAAGTGTTTTAGCTATTCCAGACCCGTCTTATTATTTGTCCATCTATTACTTATCGGTTTAATAACCTATTTAGGTAGGAGGCCGCCGTCTATATACTAATTTAAAAGGTAGTTCTTACCTTGAACTACTAGAAATAGAGGGATACTCTAGCCTTTACTATTGATATAAGCAATCGCTATAGCCTATTCCCGATTCCCTAGCTGAACTGCCTTACCTCTACTACGTCGATCTATATAGGTTATAACTATTATAGAGTAAATTATATCTATTATAAACCCGGTTTCGTCGAAGTTATAGAAGTCGTAGTCTAAAACACCGTATTTTGCTCTTATATTTTCAACTAGTCGGAACTACGAGCTAATTAGCTTAGAATCTTTATATAAGGCTCTTTAGAAATCATAAACGCGATTAAAACGCGTCTTAAGAGCTAGTTGTCGTTGTATAAATCGATGTGCTTAGAGCTTACTAACGCGTTTTCCTTCTCGTGATTTAAGTATATAATTCGCTATATCTTCTACGCTACCTAGCCGGGGTGTAAACCCTCTCGAATCTAGATCAAGTATATTCCGAATAATTACTTCCTCTTCTAGCTTAGACAATTTAACGTTTGCTAGCCGTCGCTTAGAGAGAGTAGTTCGGCCGTTTATTCTACTGTTTAGTATAGAAAAGAGTACTCTATAGAGCTTTGTAGCCTTCCGACGGCTTAGCTTTTTAGATGTTCGAATAGCCTCGATAGCTAGAATGATTTTTGATTCTTATAGAATAACTAATATAATATATAGTAGAAAAAACGCGTTATAAAGGAAGGGGGTTGGGAATTCGCTAAAATTAATCCAGGTTCTAATATAATCCGGGTCCTGATAAACCACGTTAGATAATATTAAAGATTATAAGAAATAAGTAAAGATAGTTCTAAATTAGCTCTAAGAAGTAGAACTTTAAGTAGATATTAAAAAGAGCGAATTTAGTACTACTTAAGTTAAATATCTCGGTTATATATTAACTACGAAAGAACTCGAAGTAAACTCTAATAAAGTAGAACCTCTACGAAACTAGGTCCGACCTAGTACTATAACAGGTGTGAAGTCTTATCTAGGCTTTTATAGATTCTATAGATAATTTATCGAGAACTTCAGCAAAATCGTAAAACCTTTAACTACTATAACGCGGCCTTCGGAGCCGTTTTAGTAGATATCTAAATACGAAGAAGTCTTCGAAGAATTACAGACCTAGCTACTCTTAGTTTAAGTCTTATACTACTTCGACCTCGAATGTTCTACGAAGCTAGAGATAGACTCTTCTAATAGAGTAATAGTAGGTATATTCTCTTAATAATATAGTAATTATTAGTATTCTATAGGTTTCTATTCCCACGTCCTAGTTAGATATAAAACGAACTAGGAAATCTATAATAAGAAACTATTTATAATTATAGAAGCGTTTAGAAAATAGTAACCTAAGCTTATATTATATCGGAACTATATCGACGTCTTCTTAGACTATAGATTCTTGAAATACTTTATAATAATAAAGCTACTTACTTCTAAGTAAGTACGATAGATGGAATTCCTCTCTAACTTTAATTTCTAGATCCGATTTACGTCTAGAAAGAATAATTAAAAGGCGGATATACTAACTAGATAGGAGTAAGATATTAGAATATAAGATTAAGTTAAGTTAGACAGCTGCTCACGTACCCTTCTTAGACCTATTAGGCTTAACCTCTAAATCAACGCCGACCTTACTTAGACCTTTTAAGTAATATCTCTTTCTATAATTAAGTTAGATATTATCCCTAGGTCTAGATCGGATCTGATTTAGAAGCTAAGAACAGCTAATATGTAATTATTCGAGAAGAAACGTAGAGAACTTAAGAATAATTATACTATCTTATCTAATAATTTACTTCTATTTAGAGAATAGCTTTATATTAAAAGAAATACTAAACTCTATATAAATCTAATCTAAGAAGCCTATAACTAAGTATCTAGTGCTTACCTACGTACTTAAAAGATATACTAGTTACTAGTATCTGTCTACTACTAGATTAGTATAGGTTCGGACTATAAGCTATACGTGGCTAACTACTAAGCTTATAGATACTCTTATCCTTAATAGACTAAATAACAAGGATTCCTCTATCTACTACTAGTGTTAGATTACTCGATATAGTATATATATATAGACTTTAAGTTATTTCTAAAGGATAAGTACGAATATAATACTATACTAGTATTTATTAACTGCCTTAGAAAGGATTTAGTATTTATTCTCTACTACTCTACTATCGATACTAGAGGATTAGCCTAGTTTTTCATATAATAGATCTATTGTTTTAGTTACTACTCTGAATCGATTACGTCTAATAGAGGACCTTAATTCGTCTTAGCTTTTTAGACGGAATTCTGTCGTATTATTAGTATTAAGCTTAAGCTCTCTATAGCTTATTATAAATAAATAGATAGTTAGATAGAGATTATAAACCGATATATCGATTAGAGGCTAAGGCCTTTCGTAACCTACTATTAGAATAACTAGAGTAAGTTAATCCCTCTTATAGATAGAGTATAAATAACTCTTCCGTACTCGTCTATTAGTATAACCCTGTATCGGCTTAAGTTCGGGCTTGATTCGCGAACCTCGTAGGATTAGAATACTCCTAAGACCTCTATTCCCTAGGAACGACTAAATTATAATAAGGTAGTTAAGATAGCTACACGTATATACTCTGCCTAGAACGTAGCTAAAGATAACATAAGCAAAGCCTAGTAGAGAATATAAGATAGTACGAATCAGCACCGAAGAGCTATCGACTAGGACGTTAGTAATAGAGTTTACTTATTAACTAAGAATCTTAAGATAAATCAACCTAGCTAAAAGCTAGCTAAATAGTAGACTAGACCCTTTAAAATACTAGAACGTATAAGACACTCTTATAGACTAAAACTCCTAGAAGGATTATTAATCTATAATGTTTTCGCTATAGATATACTATCTAAAGATCCGAATACCTCTCTACCTAGATAAGAAGCTCTAGAGCTACTCTTAGAAATTATTCAGAGTATATAAGAATAGAAAGTTTAAGAAATTCTTAGTAGTAGACTTTTTAAGAGACAACTATAATACTAGGTTAGATAGATTAGTTATAATATAGACCTTACCTAGTATTCTACTAATAATTTTCAAGGTTTACTATATCTTCTAAAGGACTTCTATACTAAATATCTAGATAAACCAGGACTGCTCTAACTCCTCTCTAAATAGATCTAAGTATAGAAGATAGATAAGAACTAATAACTGAGTTACTACTAAAAATAAACCTCGATACTACCCCGGCTATAATACAAAGCCTCGAAGACGAGTCTTTTTCAAGAGAGAGGGATATAATAGCCTGTTATTAAGAATAAGAGTTGCTAAGGTTATATACGTACTAGATAGGATACGGTTTAGAGTATAGGAATACTAAGAGTTACGTAGAATATAAGAATTACGTATTCGAGTATCGGAATGTCTAGTTCGAACCTCCGAGTCTATTATTATTATCTGAACTCTTTTGTATATAGATACCCTTACTCTTAGTATTAGAAAAGGTTAATTTAATCTTTTCCTTCGTATTTAGAGCCTAGTATCTAAGTATATTATTCTACGGAACGTACTTCTATATACCTCTTTTATAGTATTATCTATTTCGTACTATTATAAACTATAAGCTTATTAAAGAATAAGTTAAATACTTAATTAAATAGTTAGATTATCTATACTTAGAAAATACTTAGGAACTAAAAAAGAGTCTTATCTATTACTTAGAGGAACTTTAGAAATTCTACTAACGAAACCTAGAGCTGCCTAGAATTTAGAACCTAGGTTAGATAGAGAGATATCGTTAGAAAGTATCTGTTTAATAAAAGAAGCTATCTTAAAAGTAGGAAACTAGGAAGATAAGAACTTAGTAGAAGAACTCGAAGAAGAAGAACTCGGAGAAGTAATAAGAGGTCGTTTACGTATTAGACTAAAGAAAAACCGATATATAGATTTTTAAGACTAAGGAGAGGAAATAATAAGATAGCTAGAACTATTATAAGATCTTTTTAACCGAATATACTTAGAATATTAAGAGGATTTAGAAAGTTCTAGGAAGTAGTAATAAGACTATTTTCGATAAAAAGAATAAGTCTCTACTAGACGTTAAGCGGATTCGATTTATATAGTAAGAGCTAGACGCTCTTTTCGTTTAGTATAAGAAGAAGATATATTTATATATAAAGGAAGGTCGATATCTTTCTAATAATATATTTTAGGTTTATATTCTAGTATAGGGACACGCTAGGCTAAGAAGGGGATAGTGTTACAAATCACGTGCTAGCACGTGACGAAGTAAAGTCTAGGCGACGCTCTAATAGAATAAGTACTATTATAACTCTAAAAGGAAGAAAGGATTAAATATAGTAGGATATATAATCCTAGGATCTTATTACAGTTATATTACGTAACTCGGTTAGAAGTAGTTAGGTAATAGAGTCTAGTTTCTAGAAGCTCTAGAATTAGAGTCGGACTCTATCTTTAGA
>JAPZOX010001188.1:0-15315 GCA_037952655.1 Hymenoscyphus sp. LP001
CGTCGCACCAACGGCCGCTTTAAAGCCCCCGCCGTTATGGCTAACCCCCCCCCCCCCATCCCGCTCACTTTTCAATCATAACCTCGAACCAACGAACAAACAAAATACCCGCCACAAGCTAGGTTCTTAAACGTATATCGTTCGATTGATCTACCCGCATTCTAACTCTTAGAATTGAAAAAACCTGAAGCGCCGAGTTACATAGTCAAGTAGCCGAACTTCTATTTTTCGTTGGTTTCGTATTTATTTCATGACTCCCTACAACGAGAAAGATAAGTACGAGAGTCACTGGAGAGCCCACAACAGTTGAACCATACACGTTCCCTTCCCAGCTCCATACTTGAGATGTTCTCGGGGCTTAATTTCTTCCCAAGCGAGTATAGAATAAATATTACGGCGAGACCGGAAACAAGACGGTGGTGGGTAAGTCCGAGTCGAAGTTTGATGGTCATTATACGTGCTTAGTGACTTGAGAATAGAATCTCAAGCATAAGGTGAGAAGTTACAAAATTACCCCATTTATACTCCACATACTACTCTAGAAAAAGGTAATTGCTCTTTGAACCCATTTTCAAGAATCCTTCCTACTTGTAAAACTCACTGAACGCTCCTTCTCCAACTTGGCTTCCTCTTGATCTCGACCTCGCCCCGCCATCCTGGCTCTTCACCTCGGCTACTACAAGAACTCGACGTCGCTCCCTCCATCTCCACCCCGTAAATACTTTGTCAGATGGTGTGTTGCCAAGAGAAAATCGCCCTGTGGCAGGGTTGGGGTTGGGAGGCAGGACAGTGTGTGCAGGAGGAGCATATGGGGGTTGTGGAACAGTGCTAGGGTTGCTGACGACAGTCGAAGGTTTATTGTACGTGGCAGGTAATGCGGCGATGTGGTCACCACCTGTTCGGCATTCTCCAACATGGTGCCCAAAGGACAACCGCGTGAATTAGGAGTCGGGGCTTCCATTCCATGAACAAGGTTAACACAGACAGTACACTACGATCTTGACATGGACTTCTACTCAGAAGAGGGAATGCAAGAACCAATCGAACAGGCTCATAATTAAAAATGGAATCAGAATGTGCACCTTCTACAACCTTGCTACTCTTTGAAATTAGAGAAGAAATTGACTCTACACTAGTAGTAGGCTATCTAACAATAGCGAAGCTAAGCTAAACGTAGGTCACCCACCTACCAATGGCCCAGAAAAAACCCCCCACCCAAAGAAATTCAGTCGTAACTTGTAACAAGCTTCTCAATCCAATTCTCATCATCGACCAGAATATCTACTCTCTGTCTGTTTCTCCTTTCAGACCCCAGTCAAGGAAGCGGGGAAGGCAAGGGGAAGGGAAACAATTATACACAAGGCATCAAAACACTGAGAGTAATCAGTGGCCATGAAAGTAAAAGGTAGGCCCAACAAAGAGAGGTAGACGAGAGGAATAGCAATTCAAAAGATAGAAGTTCTCGTCAAACATTTACATGCGTACCTGTGTACCCATGAAACGAAAAGAAAAAATCCAACTATGGAAGAGTGTTTCCAGATAACAGTCCCGGCACAAAATAATACCACACCAATGATCTCAAAGACTTATATGTCTTCACTCTTTTCTTATGACACTATCTAAGTTAGTTGTTGACATCAATACCCACGACCCTGCACTCGACCTCGCATCCCATATATACACCACCGAACCCCTCTCAGCTAAATATTACCTTCCAGAGGTACCCTTCAAATAGAACCCCTCATCTATCCACACCCAGCATAAAAGCAAACCGATGTCAACGGAAACGAAGAAGTCAAATAAGAAAGACATCAATCAAGCGAAGAGGGAACCAAAAAAACGATGCAAATGAATGCCTAATATTCTTTAATTTTCCGCTGCCAACCATCCATCCATCCTTTCCGAATCCCGTAATAAACGCTATCTCGCTCCCCGCTTCTCTTCTCTTCTTCCCAAGGTAAACCTTTCTTTCGCAACCCAATGCAAAGTTTCAGCAGAAGAAACGAGAAAATGAAGAACGGAAAAGAAAAATCGAGCCCCATATCATTCATGTTCATGTCGAGAGTAAGGGAGAAATAAAAAACGAGAGAGAAAAAGCCCCCAAACTCCGTACACGAATCAGAATTAATATATCCTCCAACGATTGTTTATGCATGCAATTCACCATTCGCGCTCACCAATCTCCCCCCAACCCTACACTTGGTTGCTATTCCGGAACCGCACTCTCTCTCAACCCACTCGGTCCCTTGTTACCTCTTCTTCCTAGTAACGTTGCGCCATCGAGGTTCAGTTCGAAGGCGCCCTTTCTATTCTTGACTTGTTGCTTCGCAGCAGCCGTGACCGCTGCACTGTGTTGACCGTAGCCCTTCTGTGCAGGCTTTGCCGAGTTGAGGTTCGTATTCTTCAGACTCTGCTCGACTTGATGAACATCGGCATCTTTAGCCTTTGGCAATTTGGAAGGAATGGCGTTATCCTCTTCCTCCTCCTCTTCCTCCTCAAAGTCGTCGTCATCAATTGGGTTTAATCCGTTCATGGCTGCTGCGCCACGGTAACCCTGTTTGAAGTTCTTCCGACGCTTGGCTTCCTCTTCCTGTCTGTGAACAGCGTATCCAACATCGAAGACCTCTCGTAAGTTGACGGCACCAGGACTTCGGAAGTCCATACGTTTGCCTGCACCTGGGGACTCGAGCAGAGCAGGGTCGAAAGCTCTCAATTGGTTACCACCCAGTTGCCTGTCACGCTCAACCGCAGGTGTGGCAAGAGGTGGTGCATCGTGAGCGGCGTAGGTTGGTTCCTCTGTACCTCGAATCCAAGGATGTGCTAAAAATTGGTTGATGTCATATCGCTTGACTGGGTCGACTGTGAGGAGGTGTGAAACGAGATCTTGAGCTGGTTTTGAAATGTCATCCCACCATGGTGACAAAAAGGTATATTGACCTCTCGCGACCTTTTCGGTAAGTACTTGAATGCTTTCGTCGTAGAATGGAGGAAAGCCGCAAAGTAGTGTGTATAGCACACATCCCATGGCCCACATATCAACACTCTTCGAGTATCGTTCGTCCTTTACAATCTCTGGTGCTGTGTAACCAACTGTTCCACATGGTGTCATTGTGGATTTGTCCCAAACAACTTTACTCAGTCCAAAATCTGCAATCTTGATTTTGCCAATACCACCAGCTCCAACACCCTTGATAAATTCACCTTCATCTACCTTATCCTCGTCATCTTGTGATTTGGGTTTCGGGTTCTTTGTTGGGATGATTGGGATTGGCGAAAACAATATATTCTCAGGCTTGATATCTCTGCAATGACGTCAGAAATGGTCAACATACCAAACCAATGGACATACCTGTGAACCACACCTTGATCCTCATGTAGATACCGTAATGCATCTGCTACCTGCGTAATGACGTGCCTGGAAAGGTCTTCGCTGAAGTATGTGAGTCGAACAATTTGATGAAACAATTCTCCACCCGGTGCCAGTTCCAAAATGATATAGTAATACTGTTTCGATTCGGAAAAGTCGACAAGCTTCACGATATTAGGATGCTCTAGGTTCCGCATAATTTGCACCTCTTTCAGGATGTTCGCCCTCTATTTCCAGGAATGTGTTAGCATGGGAAAGTTAACCAGAACGGATGATAGTCGTGACTGGACGACAGTATAAGAAATAAGTGCGCACCTCCACGACCTTGGGCTGCTTCTTGAAATCCGGATGAAGGGCCGCATCTCCCTACGCGAAGAAAAATGTTGGCAAATGTTCAAAATTGACAAAAAGAAATTCTAAGCAGTTGCCGCCGATATGCATACCTGATTCGAGTTCATTTCGAATTTCCGAACGACCTTTATCGCCACTTCACCTGCCTTTCCATCCAGATCCCGAGCTCGGTAGACATTGCTGAAGGCGCCGTCACCCATCTTCTCCATCAGTTCCCAGCGTTCCAGACCCGGGTATCGTGGCAGCTTTCCTTTGGTGGCATTTTCCTCTTCGACTATCCGTCTTAACTCTTCGGTATCGACCTTCTTGCCAGCCTTCTGCTTCTGACCCGCGGCATTCGCAGCTACGTTTCCTGCCTGTGCACCCCGGTTTCTTCCATCACCGTCGACCATTGAATAGGCGTCTCCGTGTGGTGCCGGTGCTTGTTGATGTGCCATGTTTGGGTCGGAGTTTGCGTAGTGGTTTTGAGCCGGTGCCCGGCCTTGGTGAACGTTTACGGGTGATACATGTGTTGTTGCTTCGGCGTCTTGTTGTCGGTTGTGTTTGCCTGGTAGATAATTCATCAGCGGGGTGAACGATGGGTGGGAGTACCATGAATCAGCATTGGCGGGGTCGCTCTTTCATGGGATTGAAGATGAGAGATTCGAGGTCGCACATACCGTGTTTGCTAATCAGGTTCTTTATGGACTGAGAGAGACTCCTTAAGAATGGTCAGCAGAGTGTTTGGTAGGGTTGCGGATGTAAAAAGTTGCGAGGATGATCTTTTTTGGGGGAACGAGGGGTCGAAGGGAAGGAAGGAGCAGTGGAGATCACATTCCCCCGGCAGGTGGGATAGAGGAAGGAAGTCCAGACAAGGGGTCAAGAAATCGATTACATACATCTTTTTGGGAGATTTTTCAGGAGTCTAGAGAGGTGAGGTTAGTGGTGGATGAGAAAGAGGCGTGAAACTCGAGGACCAGGAGGTAGGTAGGTAGTAGTGGTGGTGTTGAGTGGGAAAGATTGAGGAAGATGTGATGCAGCGTGTGTAAGCAGCGGGCAGGGGGGGGTGGTTGAAAGGAAAACCAAAAGACGCTAGAGAATGACGATGCTGAGTCGCTGATGCTGGTGGTGGTGGTGCTGCTGCTGCTGGCGAATGGAGGTTGACTTCAACTTTCTGCTTGCCTTGCACCTGCTAGCCTGTCTTGCATCTCCCTAAATAACTTTGTGAGTCCTGTCGGAGTCTGCGAATCACCAGCTGTCTGTCAACCAGTTAAGGGCTACGCTACGTCATCCTAGGTCGCAATCAAGCCAGGCTGAGCTGATGATGAGGGAGCTCGTGGAGGTCCCGCTAAGAGCCCTGCGCGTCATACCTACCCCCTCGCCCACCACCCAAACTTGATGGCTCTGGCTCTACGAGTACTCGTACTCCAAATTCCTCGCGATTCTCGGGTCTGCCAACTAGGCCTGGGAAATCAGGGTCATTTCACAAGCTCGTACTTGTACCCCAACTGTTTATCGCAATAACCAATAACCTCGAATTCCCAGAACTAGGGGTAGACCCCATCAACACCACAATGCCTTAGAACTGCCGAGTCGAGAACATCCAACAAAACAATGTTAAGGGCTAGAGATGGACATGACAAGGAGGCTTCGAGGATCTCAACGTTGCTAATGCACCGTTGGCACGCGCTCTGCACTGTGAAGTCATCTCCTTGACTACAGTACTTACTGGCTGATATGACGGATGCAAGCGTTGATCTTTCTACAAGCGACGGGAGGGGGGAGGAAGGAGGGGAGGGAAGGGAACGTTGGATGGGACAAGGGAGAGCAGAGCTTTGTCAACGTACAGAGAACATGATGCTATCCTGCCCTGCCGACTTGGGGAATCACCTCCGTGAGGTGAGCTTGGCTCGACTGTGACGGTGGGTTGGGATCTTCTCGCGACGATCGAAATGCTGGGACTGGAGGGAAGGGTATGCAGTGCTCTTTTCCCAGGGCGATATATTGTGATATTGGGCGAATAGAGGGGCCGCGGTTGAGGAAGCCGGGAAATGTCGAATTTGGTGGTTTATTAATATCACAAGCCGTGCAGCAGGTCAACAAGCAGTAAAAGATGGGAATTCAGGTTTATATGACGGTCTCGAAAACATCCTTTTCCTGGCACAACTGGCTCTGGCTCTCTGACTGCAAAAACGCGGTTACTCCGGTCTAACGGCATTTCCGGCGTGAGGCGGATTGAGTCCATTGGGAGAAGCGCCGTTTGCGGGAGGCCATCCCATCCAAGCTACCCCACGACCAAGCTTTGCGGTGAAATTTATATCCTCTCCTCTGAGCTCTTCAATGTCACTCCCTGTGGAACCTGCGGAGAATAGCCCCTAATTTCGTTTCAGTTTCTCTAATCAGGAAAACGCAGTCATGCCATCTTCAAAAAGCATGCTTTATACTTGCAGATCAGGTTCCAAGAAGTTGGGCTTTCGCGTTTTGGAACCCAATCTCTGTTTACTTGGGCTTCTTGCGTGGAAGTGCACAGAGAACTCTTGGTTTTACTAATTCATCAGCAGCTAACCTACTCGAGTACAGTATTTCGATTGCTTCACCACTTGCATCAATTATATTCACCAAACCGTAACGAGTATCACTTTCGTTTACATCAACAAACCCTCCATCACTCGCTCCATCTGACGTAGGCTCTCCAGGGATGAACCACTTCCCAGACTCTGGAACCAAGCCCATTCGTCATAACCAAGTTCCTAGGGCCCTAACTGCAGCTTCCCGTCGCACCCCACTCCAACGAATGATGCATCTTTAATTCAGGTTCAACAAGTCTGGAACAAATTAAATTATTGATTTATTCAAGTACGGTGTGCAGTACGAACTCTGAATTCCCATTCGCGCGAATATATCATGCTAAGACGATGCCCAGACTCCTCGCTCTCGTTGCTGATTGCGGGAAACAAAGCCGTCCCCGGTTGGACGAGAGGACGCGATCGATGACGAAGTGTTTATAAAGCCTTGCTGTGAGGCTGACGAGTCGGTTACATTCTCGCGATGGACATTAAAAGTGGCAGTAAATATTAGATTCATACCCACCTGTCTGGCTCGTTGTTCCAACTATCGAGGGTAATTCAGTCAAATTATCCGAAGCATTTGGAACTATTTGGAACTATTAGCCCGGTGTTTTGGAACAATCAAAGTAGTACTGGAAAGTTCAAACAACGGGACAATAGCTATTTACTGATTCAAATACCGGGTCTTTCTTGCCATCTTTATTAGCAAGAATTGGATTTCAATTTCTCCTGTCTACTTTTTCATTTTGCATAGATGAATATCTCAACAAGGAAATCAAGTCATCTCTACAGGCTTGATTTTTGCAGCAAGCATTCTCAACTTTTCGATATCTCTAATTGCTCTATCAGCGGAGCTGTAATTAACAAAGGACGAAATACCAGTGTGGGCCGTCTTGGCCGAACGTCGTCGTGGTACGCTCAGAATCTGGCCTGCTCTTGCTATGCACACCTACGACAATGCTAGCGCTCGAGAGAGTCATTGACCTTTATCACGTCAGTTGGGACGCCGACGACTGTAGAATATTCGACCAAACCGTTGGTTCCCGTACCAACTGGCATGTGAGATTGATATCTATTCTACTTCAAGATTCTACGAGGAAGTCAGGGATTTCTTAGTTATCTGTTCGCTGCGCTTACTCTTTTTTCTCCTGGCTCTTTATTGTTTTTGAAAAGGGATTTGATGAGTGAGAAAGAATCGACAGTGGAAGAAGACTCGACGTTAGGAGAATGTCTCTTTCGGATTTTTGACTTGTTAAGGTGGGATTGGGAGTACGAAGAGGTGGTTTTATGTGTTTGTGGACATGGTTGGGGAGTAGGGAGGAACTGTTGTTCAGGTAATGATACTACTTGGGTTCTACGTCGCCCGAAAATGTCCAGTTTTCTTTTATCTTGCAAATGTATGTTTCTTGTTGTTTCTAGAGTATTACTATTTTATAGTCATTGGTTTCTCCCTTGTTTACTCATGATGAGCTAGGAAGTGAGCTCATTGGTTTATTGAATACTTCTTATTCACCTGTGAGAACTCGACAATGATGCGACTACTACTTCATATAACAAGACTAGCAGCAGATGACGACAAAATCATCAAGAGCTAAAAGTGGAAGAAGCGCAGTTCCGCACCTGACTTGCTTGTGAGTCAGCAGAGTAGGTAACATATAAACCGAGTACCCGGGCTGCTAAGTTTGAACATCTAGAAATGAAAGGGCAGCAGACATCCGATCTCTCTTTGTCGCTCAATCGGCTTGTGACATTGATACACAAGGACCATAATCTTTTGTGATAATTCTGCCTGGTTGGTTATTGATACAATTGGAGAGAGAGTCAGGTAACTTCATCTGGACAAGTTATGTTGAAGGACTTTTCTTGTTGTCGAGTCTTGTTTTGCTGTCGAATTAAATCGTTTCTCCACTTTCTTTTCTTACGAAGGAGGAGGCTTGTCTCGCTGACGGAAAAGTTGAAACTGGTGCTTCTCGCTTTGATGTACTTCCCCTGCCTTTTTGCACTCTGTTGGGCCGGAATACTACGGATAATACGTCTCCGCCTGCTCGGTGTATTTCGCGTATGCATCACGGAATCCGTACTTGGGATGCAGATTATATATTTCCTATCTTTGAGTAGAAAAACCCATCAGGTTCCTTATTCGGGTTTTATTCACACTCGGCCTCGGTAAACATACTCGGACTTGATGGCGAAGTATTGGGATGCAAAGTAAAACCTGCTGAAGGTGATTTTACTATCATATTAAAGACTTCTTATTCACTTGAGCAACAGTGACAAGAATCAGCGAGTAGTCCTTGGTTTTCTATTCTCTAGATGTGCTCTCCGTTGCTAAAGCCCATTTCCCAAATACTTCTTGTAACCAGACTCGGGTCTCACAAAATATTCTGGTATAAGACAATGAAATTTGAAACTATTAGAAAGTAGTAATTGCTCTTATTAACTAACAATAGAAGGCAGAAGATATGTAGTATACCAAAGGAAGTGACTTTATTGTCTAGGAGCTTGAAAGTAGGTAATGCAATTAATATTTGAACCTCGCCGAGTCGCAAAATGACAAGTGGGATGAAAGACGAAACCATGCGCGATGGGTTGCTTGATATGCGCTGTGGTGGCATTCATACAGGCCTTTGGAGAATTAGGTGTAATGGGCTGCAGAACTCGAGGAGGACATTGCTAGGTTTTGGAAAGGAAAAAGGCGACTCGATAATCATCTCGACTGTCGAGGACGAGAGTAGTGAAGAAACGGCGTGGACTGATGGAGCATAGATCGAAATTTTGCGTGTTGACATACCCAGGGTGCGAGCGTTATTGTTACTTCATCTGGATGAATCTGTGAGGATGAAGTAGTGTCGTTTCTTTTCTTGCTGTCGATTACTCTTTTGATGTCGGTTGGTTTCCTTACTTGCAATCCTTTCGTCAGGATGAAGAGGCTTTTATCGAGGGTTGAAGGCGAGTAAGTTAGGCAGCTAGTTAAGCGCGCTAAGAGTTTGCCGTCCTTGTCGATTAGCACTGCTGGGCCCACTAGATTGTTGAAATATTGCGAGTTTCAGACTATTGATGTTTCGATTTTACTCGTCCCCTCCCAATGCGTATTCTCGGGGTTTGAATCTTTGTATTTACATGTAGTCTACTTTGGAGGACAAATAACCGCTGAAAAACTGTAATAGAGAATAGTCGCCTAATATCAGATAACTATGGAATCTAGATAGAAGAGTTGATTCTCTTTCCAAGACAATTGAGCTGTTTATCACACTTTCCAGTAAGTCTCTCTTACTTTCTACTCAAAATGCTATTCACCTATGCTCTTTAGAAGACTAAGTATCCTAGTGAATTAATGATCATATTAGATTCTGTTCATTCACTTGAACATTTTTACATAGATTAGCAAGCAGTCCTCACGTCCCTTTCCTAGATAATTACACGATTAGTTCTGAAACACTTCCCAATTACGTACGCTCAAGCTCCCCGATTGGAAAGTGTATAAATAACCTGCTTTCGTTAAAGAAGTAATAAATACAACCGTTCAATCTCGCCAGGGGAACAAGTCACTACATGGAAACAGGAAGATAAAAGATTGAGAGGAAATTCAAGGTCTAAGCCTACTTCTTAATAATTGTCGTAATTCTACTTCATCTGAACAGGTGTGCTTCAGAAGAATAAGCAGTGCCATATATTTTCTTATTGTCGATTATTTTCGACACTTTTTTCCCAATGCTGAACGAGGCAGCTCAAAAGTACTGAGCAGGCACCAAGGAATGCTGGCAAATAAGTGATTGATGTTTCATTTCTATGCGACTGAGTTCAAACAATTCTTCATCACATCAATGCCACTGAAATAAACCAATTTTGACGGCGTGAAGATTACGAGTATTCATGGTTGCTTATAGGTTATCTGAGTGGGAATGATTCACTAACGTCAGCGTAGAATCTCTGGCTGCAATTCATTTTTCGGAACTTTACTAGGCAATATTATTCACCTCTGAAACTGTACCACAAGTCTTGCCCTTCATTTGAGCAGTATTGAGAAATCCTAGAAAAGTGCTCTTGCACCCTATTTAAAAAGAGCGCAACGTCAAAATGGTGCTTTCTAACCACTTTCAGAGATCTGTGAAATCATCGCTGCAAGTCGGGATTCTCGCTACTGGAGCAACTCACCATGTGAAAGAATTAAATTAAGAAAGGTTCATACTCCGGAAAAATGAAGGCACTTCTAGCTTCATCTGAACAAATTTAGATCTTAGAATTGTCTCTTGCCTTCGGAATTTCTCTTGCCGTCGATTCAAATACTTCGTCATATAATGCTTTCGCTTTAAGGAGAGAAAGGTTCTACTTTTGAGAGCTCGAGGAGAAAAGTTGAAACTCGATTCTAGCTAATGACCGAGAGCTTGTCAATAAACACTAGGGTGGCTAACAGAAGATAACGCATTTTTGCTACAGGCTTTTTTGATTGTCTACTATTGTTCTCGGAGCTGGATTTATATGACAGGGATCCATTGTCTATTCACCAAAGGCTTCTTATTCTCAACACACTGCCCCTTAACTTACAAAGTGAATTTCTTATCATCTCTAGCTTGTCAATTCTTTCCAGTTCCGATCAACAGTGACATAGATTAGCAGGAGCTTCTAATATCTAATTTAAGTTCCCAGAATTCCAAGTCCTGTTCTAACTGAACAACCTTTTCAACGAGCCCAGGATGCTAGTTGGGATCACTTAATTCTTCATGGGATAAGTTCAACACTTCCTCATAAACACTTTTCAGACTTATTTGTTGGTAGTTTTAGGTTTTAAGGAGTGTGGAGCGTGGAGCGTGGGTCTTCATCTGAATAATCAGATAGATATTTTTCCTGTTGTCGATATTTCTGATGCTGTCGATTGGCTTATTTTCTGAGCTCTTCATACTAACCAACTTAGCTGTTCTTATGTTAGTCAATACACTCACTCGTATGATGAAAATGCCACGGTGGTGTTGATCGATTGAAAAGAAAAGACTATAAGCAGAGTAAGCAACACCGATATCTTGGACCAGTCTTCGTTACACTCTGCAGCAATGTTGTCAACGAAATATGAGATGGATATGGTATTGAGACGAGGACTTTCGAGGAGTACCGGTTGGGAAACCACTCACTTTCACGGCCGCGTTTAATTTGATGGCCATTGAGAAGATAAAGAAGAGTAGTTGTGACGACACGCTTCCGATATATTCACCTTTGAATGGCAGTTTTGGGGGCACTTAGTGACAACTTACCAAGTTCATGGAATTCTAGAAAAACTCAACTAGAAAGGACTTACTACTAGGAAACTGATATAAGACGTATCACCCACTAATTGAGAAACTATTTTGGACGTCACACTAGAAGGGCTGTCGATGGGGACTATGCTAATTTTCTCTTTCTACCTGGAGAGAAAGATGTAAATATAGAAGAAATAGATCTAGCGCTTCCATACTTTCGAGATAGGTTAGAAACATCTTTGTTTTGTTATTCCTACAGTTTTCCCTGGGAGGAGAGTCGCATTGCTTAGTACTAGTCTAAAAACCCAAATTAGTTACAAGCAAAATCGATTATTTGGAACTTCTCTCAGTACTTGATACCTTATCTAAATGAGTTGAAAGGGTCTTTTTCTTGTTGCCGATTCTTGTTTTGCTGCCGATTCGCTTATTTTTTCACCTACTTATACTATGGGTCTACTATCAATATATTCTGAAAGCCACACACATATATGTGGAGACTGTCTTTCGAATGCCACACCTACTCATATCATATGCTGCTCGGTATGAGAACCGGAATCAAACCGACGGTGTTGTTTTGGCAATTCTGTGTTATATTGTCCCAATTGAAATAGCATAGCTAAATAGTACTGTTCAAACCTCTTCTCTGTTAGTATTCACTTGTTAATCTATCAAAGTATTGCTGCTTGCAGTGTACTTTACTTTTGTTGCCTCTAGCAGTTAGAAAAATAGCAAATACTCAAATAAAACTAAGCTCATCGTCTCCATGGCACGGTAAAGTCCATCCTCGACTTAATATAAATACTTGCTTCACTTTTGAGAATCTGAGTGTGTACGATAACAAACTAACATGCCAAGATAAAAGAGAGGCATGCAAAGAAACAACTGAAAGGAACATAATTATAGACTGTACGGATCTCGCTACTAACCCTTCCTTCCTTATTTATAACTTTATGTAAAGAAACTGAAAACATCGCGTACTCTTTTCTCAATGCTGTCGATTATCCTCATGCTGTCGATTTCAGTACACTTCTTACCAACCAAAAATAGTCAGGTCCGAATTATTATCTGGAATATAAATCTCATCTTGTCTTGCTCGCGTTACCTCCGTGAAGTAGCTTACAATTCTCCACTGTTGCGAATATATGGTGGAAACTCTTCAATTTACTAAGTGTGGCCTGAGCCGACTATTTATGCCCTGGAATGGCGCTAGTGCCCACGCTAGCGAGCAGCCACGTGACTGACATACTCCTATTCAGTGTAGGTTTTCAACATCCACTCCACCATCCTCCCTGTGGCAAGTGGCTCGGAATCATACTTGTAAGTAGTATTATATTCTCGGTGAAAATGTTAGTTTACCAAATCTCGAGTGTTGTTAGTGTTAGTACTACATGCCCCAAAGAAAGCTACTTCTAACTAAACCCGTGAAAGTAAAGAGCAGTTGGATATAGAATAAAGGAGAGGCTCAAAAAACTATAAGTGAGAGTGGATTGAGTGTATTAGTTCAAATGGGCTTTGGCAGTAAATCAGCAACAAAATTTGAATTGGAAGAAGCAAGAGATATGCCGTTATTGCGCCTTGATATCACAGACAAGAAGCAAGCACCTTAGATAGAAAGATATGACGGGAGCAGTACTTATGCAAGAATATGTTGGTGAGTCTTGAAGAAAACAAAGACTTTGTAATTGTGACATTCTTTTGGCTATGAGCCAGCAGAGAATCAAAATATTTAATCAGAAAATCGCGCCGACATTCAACACAAAGAGAACCAGAAGAAGCCGTGACCAATTACAATTCCCTCGCTTGTCCCTGCTTGTAATTAAGCATTGACTTCAAGCACCGCTACGAACCGGTGTCGAACCACAAGTTGTACGCAAGCGATGTTTCCTTAAATCTAACTTATCTGAATAAGCCAGCCTGAGGAAGAAGCTACTGTCGATTCTTCTTTTGCTTTCGATTCCTTGTTATTTATGGTCTCCTGCGAAAAGAGACCAAGTCTGAACTTTGAGTGTTTACCCTTGTAAATAAAAACCAGGACCAGTTTTGGGCGTATGTTGGTCCACGCTAACCCCATAATAGGCGTACCGCGATTCTCGGCTCCACATGGCTCCCTTTGGTTAGGGGCGTGAGCAGCTGACGGAAGAAAGCTAGAAAAATTCGATTATTTATGTAAAGAGTCCAGGAATACTTGCCACTACCAAGCCCCGCTCTCGCTTAACTCAACATCACCCTTTCCTATCCTTGTTTTTAGACAATACTTGTAGAGTTTCCGAGTACTGGCAATAATTCAAAACTAAGCAGCAAACTCAACTTGAAAATTAAGGAGAAAGAATTTAAACAAATCAATTCCCCTCTTTTTAAGGAGGAGTTGCTGTCGAATCTTAATTTTCTGTCGTTTTCTTTTCAAACTGTTAAGCGATATTTTCTTGGCGTTGGGGTGTAAATTTAAGTTGGGGGGGAATTGAGATGTCTGAAGAGAAGTGTCAATATAAGGTGGGCGATTGAACATACGTCTGATGAGCTGTTTCTTGAATGGGTATTGGTACTCCGTACTATTTTGGCTTTTATAGCAGAGATAGAGCGGCTGGAATTCCTGGACTGAAAACTCTCTGAGCATAACAATCCTACAGAGTGATACTGTCAAGAGGTATCTCGATATTTTCTTTCCTTCGTGTAGAGGGTCACCTCACAGAGTCGTTTTACTTTGACGAAAGAAGAAGGCAGCCATTCACTATCATTCTGCGACTTGTATTTATAAACTTGTGGTATACGTATTGCATAGTTCACAACCTGGAAGCAAAACCATCAAGAAAGGAAGCAATTTGAAAATAGAAGTACGCCTGAGTTTAACATTACTCAAACGAACTAATGCCCAAGAGGCTGAGGAGCTTCCAGATAGTGAAACACCCAAAGTGTGTCCGAGTTCAACTTCATCCAAGCGAATGAAAGCCAACGAAGGATTTACTGTCGAATTATTTTTGCCGTCGGATGTTTCCTTTCTTTCCTTTTCTCATTCCTAACACCTTTACTAATAAGAGAGTCATTGGTCAATTACAGAAAGCATACACCAAGGGGACATACATCTCGGCGCCAAGAGCAACCGTAAAAGCTACCCCCAGTTTACTGTAACTTGACGACTCCTTACGATGATGTGAGTACTTCGCTTTTATTTACTAAAACTCCGTTCTCCTTGCTTCAATGGCGTGAAGTAAACAAGAGTTCAAGATAGCTCACCATCATAGCAAGATCATTAAAACGAGAGTTTAACTTAATGAACCTTTTTCTCCTAGACATCCTAACATCTCCACACCTCCTTCGCAGAAGCAGCGCAAATCAGCATATATATCCAACTCTCTAGAAATATTGGAAACAACGGCGAATTCGCATTCTCAAAATTCCCAGGGCTTATTGACGTATGCCTAGTGATGCCCCCTCTCAAGTGAATATCAAGAAATAATCTGCAGGTGGTAATTGGCACCAAAGCGGAACCTCTGTTTGGGAGTAAAAGGACGCCTGGATTCAATTCCACATAAACCAATAAGCGCCAAGGGAGGAGTTGCTGTCGAATCTCTTCTCATTGTCGATTGTTGCTCTTCCTGTCAAGTCCATATTTCAAGAACGTACATGAAGGCGGGAGCCATCCATGCGTTGGGAAAATTGAGGTGCCTCGTTTGTCCTGGGAAAAAGAAGCAGGGAGGAGTGTTTTGCGACAACAAGTCACGGAGCATCTCATCTTCCATACGGTCCATGCATTTTGTCAACACGCTCTACGGAGGTGCCAGACGTAAGTTTCGGTACACCGCCCTTTGGCAGAATGAAAGTG
>JAPZOX010001189.1:0-15228 GCA_037952655.1 Hymenoscyphus sp. LP001
TTTTCTACTTTTATTTTATTTTTATTTTTTATAGAAATAAATATACTATATTACTACTACTACTACTGCTACTGCTACTATACTCTATATAGTTACTACTACTACGACTTCTACTATTACTAGTTATCTTTGCTCTTACTAAACCTAGCTTTATATATATAATTATATAGCTAACTAAGCGCTAGCTTATCTGCCTACCTAGCCTAACTTAGAAATAAATACCTTCTTATACTTATATCTTCTTCTTACTAAGCTTTCTATAACTTCTATAACTGCTACTACTACTACTACTGCCGCCTTTCTTTATAACTTATAAAATACCTAACCTAGCTACTTTATATCGTATTCTATAAACTTCTATCGACCTACTAGTTCTAGTTCGAGATACTCTCGAAGCTTTAAACACTGTTCTTAATATTACTAGCTAGATCTAGACTAGCTTATTAACTCTTAGTTAATACTAGTATCGAGAATCATAGTTAGCTTAGTCTAGACTATAACGACAGTAGTAGTAGTAGTTATAAATACTTATATATTATACTAGCTAACTTAAATATAACTTAATTACTCTAACTCCTAATCTTATAGTAGATCTCCTCTACTCGCTGCTATACTTGTATCTAGTTACTCTCCTAACGTCTAAATGCCCCCTCCTCTAGCTCGTTTAGCTACTACTACTACTACTCCTCTCCTTCTTAAAACCTAACCTCCTGACAGATCTAAAGCAGCTGCTTAACCTAGTATAGAAAGAATAGCCCTGGGAGTATTAGATACAGATATATATATAGCTACTAATCTTCAATAGTAGTATAGATACTCTAGGACAGCCTATACCAGAAGCACTAGTCTCGTCTAGCCAGCTTAAGCCGCGACCGCCACTACCGGTATACTACTATATCACAGCTCTTCTCTACTATATACGAACAGTCCTAGTAGTAGTAGCTCTGCTCCTCCTCCTCTATTATCTGACAGTAGATATAGTAGCTATAAAGCACCTGGTAGAATCGCTCTAGCTGCTCGTCTTACTATACCTTAGCTCGTAGTACCTAGTAGATAGCTTCAGCCTCGTTCTTAATACTACTACCACTGCTACTGCCTTCGACAGTCTCACTCTACACCTCCTATAGCTCTAGTAATATATTACATCGGTTACACGGAATACTATTAATCGTAATATAGCTAGTTATGTCTAGATAGCCGTCCAAATGCTTAGCTAGCACCGCTCGTCGACAGCTACGACTCTTAAGATACTCTATCAGCGTTACCTCGTCTTCTACCTCAACTAAGTACGCGTTAACCAGCTCTTACCAGGGAGCGGGGAACTAGCCACTGCTGCTGCCACTGCTGCTGCTACTGCTACTGCTTAAGAGAATGATAATTAAGTCGCTAATCTCACCAGCCCGCCCGCCTCGTCCTACCTGCTATATAAAGCTGGTCAACCTATATAGCCAGCCTAGATAGATGATATAAACCACGCCTAGAATATCAATACCTGTCCCAAGCGCCCTAGTTACTACGATCCACCTACCACTGCTACTAGCCTACTACTCGAGCAGCTCCTACTTACCAGTCGCCGTAGCCTTATAAAATAGACAATCTATCTCCTCAGCCACGCTCTCCTCGTAAGCATAGCTCTATACGTAGATAACCTCTTAGGACCCCGGTAGCAGTTGTAGTCGCCGGATTAGTAGCTTAGCCGTCTCCTAGATGTCCCTCTAGTACTCGATCACCTAGTACTAGATAGTTGGCTACATCGTCGACTACTAGTAGATCTACGTATACTTAAGTAGTAGATTAGCCCGAAGTACTAGCTTAAGCCTCGTAAGAAGCGTTGCTATTAGACATGTAAAACGGTACTATAAGTACTATAACTGCTACAGCTGACGGAGCTTAGCCTAGTATAATATATCGGTAATAGTAATATAGCACTTGTTAAAAAAGACGTAAGCTAGCTGCTTACTTAGCTTAAGTCCCTTAGTATAGTAGAGAAAGTCGCTCTTAACTACTTAGTCTATACTAATAATTAGCAGCTGTAGTAGTAGTACCTATTCCTGCTACTACTACCACTCCTTATACGTAATCTAGTATACCCTTGCTCGACTAATTAGATTATCTACTAAAGCTGTAAATAGTACTACTATAATCACCGTCTACTAAGACGCTATAGCTATAACGGAGAAGAATAGTAGACTCTTACTACTGCTAGTACTAAGTACGATAATCTGTAGCTGTTATAGCGTAGCTGTATACACTAGCTTAAGCGCCTCTACCTAGCCTTAAGATCGCGGTTAAGCATCTAGTCCTAAGACCTTCTATAGTCCTTAGATTACTCTACTTAGCTCGAGCTTCTCTCGCTTAACTAGTCGTAGTAGCGGACTCCTAGAACGCTTAACTGCTACTACTACTGCCACTTCCGCTCTCTTTAACTTAAGATAGAGAAATTTATACTATACTCGTAATACCTAGCTATACGCGCTGACCAGATCCGGCCCGAGTCGATTTAGAAACGCCCCGTCGATAGCGTAGTACTCTACTGCTATCTATTAGCTATATACTAACTACTAAACTAGAATATACTTAAATAAGCTCTGCTTAACCTTACTATTGCTCTCCTCTACCACTGCCTTATTATCCTCGTCCTTATCCTCGAGCCTCTATCTCCAGATCCGACTTATCTTACGTAGATGCTTATCGCTAATAGTAATAGTAATATACTACCAGCTTAAGATAGTTAGCCAGACCTTAAGATGCTTGGCCGTTGCTACTACCACTGCTGCCGACAGCTGGTCTTAGAGCTATGGTTTCTCCTTCTTAACTATAAATAAGAAGTCGCCCTTAGTCTTTAAGACTACTCGTATAAATAGTAGTATATAGACGAGATATTAGATAATAATCTAGCTAAGCTAGTTGAGGAAGCAGCGGAAGATATACTCTATCTTACCTCAACGCTTATAGCTCTTATTATATATAGTAACTACTACTACTCGCCTATTAATAACAAAGATATTCCGACTTAAGATAACGCTATTATAGACCTTAATTAAGCCGATCTCGGGACTCCTCGCTGGTTGTCCTCCTTAAATATACATAGCTACTATAAGCTTAAGTAGAAACTGCTTCTCCTAGGCTAAGTATACCTTATATAGTTGTTCTACCTATTTCTCCTAGCTACTACTACTGCTACTACTACTACTACTACTCTTAACTAGCTTCTCATTCGCCTTTAGCATCCGCTCCTATAGAAACTCCTAGCTGACCTTCTAGTATATATTATCTAGGTGATTAAGAAAGCTATAGCTCTTTTACTAGAACCGCTGCGCTGTCCCTATACTATTAACTAGCTATAGTAGTAGCACTAGCTTTATACTCTAGCTAAAAAGCAGCTCGTAGAGCAGCCCTTCTAGCTCGACTATAAGCTCCTAACACATCCTCTATACCTTAGCTATTACTACTCCCTTACTATTATAGAAGACAGTCTAGCGGTTATCTAACTAGTAGATATTAGCCTCTAATAACTGGTTCCGGTTCTATGCCTGCCTAAATACAAGCTATGACAAGATACTCGATACCGGCGAGAATAACCCTTTATATAAGTAGTTCCGCCGGTACTTCTAAATACGCTCTACTACTACTCCTACTACTGCCCCGACCTCTTTCTAACTCGGTAAGCCTAGCTCTAGCCAGCCCTGCTTAGATACCGTTATCTTAAGTATAACTAGTCGAATAATCTATATTATATATACTAGATATATTATATATTAAAATAACAGGTAGAATCGCTTAGTCTAGGGATTAACGCTACGGATAGCTAAGTAGTATATAACCGGCGACTTGTATAGAAACAGCTGACTAGTATCTTATACTAGAAGACTAATAATTAATACTATAAGTGTGTTATTAAGATAGTTCTCTGCTACTACTACTACAAACCCTTCTCTAGCATCGCTATCTATGTCTTCGTCTATGCTTCTAGCTTCGTCCGCTACGGCCACGGCCCCGTCTATGCTCCTTACATCGTCTGCCACTGCTACTGTCTCGACCGTAGCTACCGCCTCTTTTACCTCCTTAATATACTATAACTGTAATTCCGAAAACGTCGCCTCTGTCTCGCTCTCTTTACCTAGTTCGAGGGCAGCTCGTATAACGTAGCAGAGTAATTGAGCAAACGTCTAGCTATACTAGGGAACGGTTTTTCTATAGTTTTAGGGTAGTTTAAACAGCCGCTAGCTTACTGCCTCGTTCTTAGGCGACGCCTACTACTTGAGAATGTCCTTATACTAGCTGACGGCGGTAAGCGTGCCTAGACTCCGCTGTAGAATCCGCTCCTAGCTCTGGTAGACGTGTTCTAGTTCTAGCTTAGTAGTAGTAGTAGTAGCTGTAAATCTAGCAGTCGTAACCAAGTCGTGTGTTAAACTAGCTAGCACCTCCTCCTAGCCGGTATACTATAGCTACAGATCGATTTCGGTCGCTATAGTGCTCGCTTTATACTCTTCCTCTTCCTTCTTTATCTACTTCTTAATTTCAGCCTTAATCGCCGCCCCTATATCCCTAGTATTATCGCTGCTACTGCCTCTACCACCGCTCTAGCTATTGTTAATATTACGTAACTATCCTATCGCGTCTACTACCTAGTATCGCGCCCGCTTCTCTATAAACCACGTCTATAGCTAGACTGCCTAGAATAGCTGGTCGTCTAGAAGATGCTTTTTCGAATACTTTATATTATAGTACTTTCGTATAATACTTCGGCTAGTAGTTATATATAGACAGTCCTAGCACTAGAAGCTGTTTAGAACGAGGAGAACTGACTACGGCGAAGACCTATTAGGTAGCAGTAGAACGCTGCGGAAGTCGTACTACTACTGCTACTGCTTAAGATACTATATAAGCTACTCTTAGAATTATAGTCTAATCTAGTACTTCCTAGATAAGTGGTTGTAAATCTTATCTAGCTAGAGAGCTTACTAGCAGTAGTAGCAGATAATCACGTAATACTCTAAGTTTAGTATTAGCTATAGCTATACTACTTCTAGGAGTAGCAGTAGCAGTTGTATAGACTAAGTAGACATCCTAGAATTGATTTATATAGAAGAATCAAGCATAGAAAAGTATAGTTCTTAACTCGTTTACTAGACATGTTTAAAAAACGAGCTACGATATATAGACCAGCTTCTGTCTAGTACTATAAGCGAGCCTTACTAAAAAAGCTTGTATTATCGACAAAACGAGATATAATACCGTTAGAGCAGCTTATATAACGTAGTAGAGTAATTAAGCAAACGTCTAGCTATACTAGGGAACGGTTTTCCTATAGTTCTAAGGTAGTTTAAACAGCCGCTGGCTTACTACCTCGTTCTTAGACGACGTCTACTACTTAAGAATGTCCTTATACTAGCTGACGGTAGTAAGCGTGCCTAGACTCCGCTGTAGAATCCGCTCCTAGCTCTGGCAGACGTGTTCTAGTTCTAGCTTAGTAGTAGTAGTAGTAGCTGTAAATCCAGCGGTCGTAACCAAGTCGTATATTAAACCAGCTAGCACCTCCTCCTAGCCGGTATACTATAGCCACGGATCGATTTCGGTCGCCATAGTGCTCGCTTTATACTCTTCCTCTTCCTTCTTTATCTACTCCTTAATTTCAGCCTTGATCGCCGCCCCTATATCCCTGGTATCATCGCTGCCACTGCCTCTGCCACCGCTCTAGCTGTTGTTAATATTATATAACTGTCTTATCGCGTCTACTACCTAGTATCGCGCCCGCTTCTCTATAAACCACGTCTACAGCTAGACTGCCTAGAATAGCTGGTCGTCTAGAAGACGCTTTTTCGAATACTTTATATTATAGTGCTTTCGTATAATACTTCAGCTAGTAGTTATATATAGACAGTCCTAGTACTAGAAGCCGTTTAGAATAAGAAGAACTAACTATAGCGAAGACCTATTAGATAGTAGTAGAACGCTATAGAAGTCGTACTACTACTACTACTGCTTAAGATACTATATAAGCTGCTCTCGGAATTATAGTCTAACCTAGTACTTCCTAGATAAGTGGTTATAAATCCTATCTAGCTAGAGAGCTTGCTAGCAGCAGTGGTAGATAATCACGTAATACTCTAAGTTCAGTGTTAGCTATAGCTGTACTGCTTCTAGGAGTAGTAGTAGTAGTTGTATAGACTAAGTAGACATCCTAGAATTGATTTATATAGAAGAATCAAGTATAGAAAAGTGTAGTTCTTAACTCGTTTACTAGACATGTTTAGAAAACGAGCTACGATATATAGACCAGCTTCTGCCTAGTGTTATAAGCGAGCCTTACTAAAAAAGCTCGTATTGTCGACAAAACGAGATATAATACCGTTAGAGAATGATTTTATAGTAGTTCTATAGTAGCTCGAATAGCTTCTAGCTTACTACCTCGTTCTTAGAGAACGCCTACTACTTGAGAATATCCTTATACTAGCTTACAGCCGCTAGTATAGCTAGACTCCGCTGGAGAATCCGCTTCTAGCTTTATAACACGTATTCCAGTTCTGGCTCGATAGCAGTAGCAGTGGCTATAAACTTAGCAGTCTTAACTAAGTCGTATTTTAAACCAGCTAACACCTTCTCCTAGCTAGTATACTACAGCCACGGGTCGATCTCGGTGGCTACTATACTAGCCTAATACTAGCCCTCTTCTTTAGCTATCTATTCAGCGATCTTAGCCTTGATTACAGCGCCGGCATCGTTACTACTACTACTATCGTTGACATCACGTGACTGACGCGTCTCGTCTACTACCTAGTATCGCGCCCTCTTCTCCTAGAACCACGTCTATAGCTAGACAGCTCTAAACAGCTCCTTGTCTTTAAAGCGCTTCTTATCGTACTCTGTATTATAATACTACTATATTACGCTCTAGTTAGTTGTCTTATATACGTAGTCTTAGTACTAGAAGCTACTAACAACGAGGAGGACTAGCTGTAGCAGAGACCTGTCTAGTAGAAGTAGTACGCTATAGAAAGTATACTACTACTACTACTGCTTAAGATACTCTACGAGCTGCTGTCGAAATTCAAGTTTAACCTAGTATTTCCTAGATAAGTAGTTACTTATCCTATCTAGACGTAGAGCTTGCTAGTAGCTAGTTAAGTAGTAGATAATCACGTAGAACTCCGAATTTAATATCAGCCACGGCCTTAATACTTCCGGCAGTAGTAGTAGCAGTTGTATCGAGTTAGTAGATATCTTAAAATTAATTAGTTTATAAGATTTAAGTATAAAAACCTATAACTTTAGAGCCTAGTTTCTAAACATATCTAGTAAATAAGCTGGTATACACGGGCCAGCCACTGCCTACTGCCCTAAGCGAGCCTTACTAAAAAAGCCTAGTTAGTCGACAAAATAGGAGGAAATACCGTTAGTGCTACTAATAGCTAGTCTTATAGCTATAGTTTCTCCTTCTCGACTATAAATAAGAAGTCGCCCTTAGTCTTTAAGACTACTCGTGTAAATAGTAGTATATAGACGAGATATTAGATAATAATCTAGCTAAGCTGGTCTAGGAAGTAGCGGAAGACGTACTTAGTCTTACCTCGACGCTTATAGCTCTTGTCGTATATAGTAACTACTGCTACTTACCTGTTAATTATAAAAATATTACAACTTAACGTAGCACTGTTTTAGACCTTAACTAAGCCTATCTCGGGACTCCTTACTAGTTGTCCTCCTTAGATATATATAGCTACTATAAGCTTAAGTAGAAACTACTTCTTCTAAGCTAAGTATACCTTATATAGTTGTTCTACCTATTTCTCCTAGCTACTGCTACTGCTACTACTACTACTCTTAACTAGCTTTTAATCTACCTTTAGTATCCGCTTCTATAGAAACTCCTAGCCGACCTTCTAGTATATATTATCTAGGTGATTAAGAAAGCTATAGCTCTTTTACTAGAACCGCTACGCTGTCTCTATACTATTAACTAGCTATAGTAGTAGTACTGGCTTTACGCTCTAGCTAAAAAGCAGCTCGTAGAGCAGCTCTTCTAGCTCGATCGTTAGCTCCTAATATATCCTCTATACCTTAGCTATTACTACTCCCTTACTATTATAGAAGACAGTCTAACGGTTATCTAACTAGTAGATATTAGCCTCTAATAACTGGTTCCGGTTCTATACCTACTTAAATATAAGCTATAATAAGATACTCGATACTAGCGAGAATAACCTCTTATATAAGTGGTTCCGCCGGTACTCCTAAATACGCTCTACTACTACTCCTACTACTGCCCCGACCTCTTTCTAACTTAGTAACCCTAGCTCTGGCTAGCCCTGCTTAGATACCGTTACCTTAAGTATAACTAGTCGAATAATCTATATTATATATACTAGATATGTTATATATTAAAATAACAGGTAGAAACGCTTAGTCTAGGGATTAATACTATAGATAGCTAAGTAGTATATAACTAGCGACTCGTATAGAAGTAGCTAGCTAGTGTCTTATACTAGAAGACTAATAATCAATACTATAAGTACGTTGTCGAGATGATTTTCTACTGCTTCGTCTACTACTACTACTACCTTCTTTACCTCTATAATATACTCTAACTATATATCTGAAAATGTCGCCTCTATCTCGCTCTCTTCGCCTAGCTCCTCTAGGGCAGCTCGTATTACATAGTAGAGTAGTCGACCAAACGTCTAGCCGTACTAGGGAATAGTTTTACAGTGGTTCTATAGCAGCTTAAATAGCTTCTAGCTTACTGCCTCGTTCTTAGAGGACGCCTACCACTTGAGAATATCCTTATACTTACTTATAGCCGCGAGCGTGTCGAGACTCCGCTGAAGAATCCGCTCCTAGCTCTATAATAAGCGTTCTAGTTCCAGCTTAGTAGTAGTAGCAGTGGCTGTAAACTTAGCAGTCTTAACTAAGTCGTATTTTAAACTAGCTAACACCTCCTCCTAGCTAGTATACTATAGCTACGAGTCGATCTCGGTCGTAACTATACTTACTTTATACTCTTCCTCCTCCTTTTTCATCTACTCCTCGATCTCGGCCTTTATCGCCGCCCCTATATCCTCGGTATTATTATTATTACTGCCACTGCTACTGCTATATCTATGGTTTATATCACGTAATCGTTCCGACACGTCTACTACCTAGTACCGCGCCCTCTTCTTCTCGAACTACGTCTGCAGCTAGACTGCCTTAAATAGCTTCTCGTCTTTGAGACGCTTTTTATTATATCTTATATTATAATACTACCGTATAACACGCCGGTTAGTAGTCTTAAACCCGTAGTCCTAGTACTAAAAGCCGTCGAGAATCGGGAGAACTAGCTGTAGTAGTAACCTGTCTACTAGTAGTAGTATACTCTAGAAATCGTACTACTACTACTATTACTTAAGATACTCGATAAGTAGTCCTTAGAGGAGATGTCTAACTCGGTGTTTTTTATATAAATAAGCACTGATTCCGCCGAGACTTTAAGCTTACTAGCAGCTAGTATCGTAGTAGATAATTATATAGAACTTTATATTTAATATCAGCTACGGCTATAACGCTTTAGATAGTAGCAGTAGTAGTTATAATAACTCTGTTAATATCTTATAATTGATTTATAAGTGAGAATTAAGCAGAGAATCCTATAACCCTAGAATATATAATCTAGTAAATACGTTTGTCTACACGGACTCTTAGCTAGCTAGTATACTAAGCGAGCCTTACTAAAATTTTCGTATTTTCTAGTAAATACACTTGGAAATACCGTTAGAGTTATATTCTTTTAGCTGTCTAAGCCTTTAATTTAGGTTATTTTAAGAGTATATAAGCTTATATTAAAGCCTATAACATGTCTTATATAACCCTCTATAACCGAATATACGGAATCCCTTTATAATACGATACTCCTTCTAATACTTAAAGACTTACCTCTGAAGAAGAGCGAGCTATTATATAATATATTCTCGACCTAGACTTACGTAGATTCCTACCTCGGCTAGTAGCTATTTAAGAAATAGTAGACCTTCTTCTCTTTAAACGCGACGTATCTCTAGTAGGTAAGAATTAGACTTCTACCTTTATTAAACGCTGTATAGAGATTAAAACGAAATTTAGCCGTAAGTACGATTATAAAAGAGCTTAGTACGAAGACTCTATAGTTCTTAGAGACTGGTTTAGGCTTATACAAAATATAATTATCAAATATAAAGTTGTAGAAGAGGATATATATAACTTCGACGAAGCTAGGTTTCTTATAAGGGTTATTACAACTGCTAAAGTTGTTATAAGCTTAGAGTTAAGGAATCGTCTAAAGACTGCTTAGCTAGGAAATAAGAAGTAGGTTTCGATTATATAAGGTATAAACTTGTATAGTTAGGTACTTCCTCCGTTTATTATTTTTAAGAGATAGTACTACCTCTTAGCTTAGTATAAGGAGTTAGGTCTCTTATAAGATTAGGTAATTACGCTAAGTAAGAATAGATAGACGATAAACGAGATTAGATTTAAGTGGATTTAGTACTTTAATAAATATATAAAAGGTTATATAGTTAGGCGATATAGACTTCTTATTCTTAATAGCTACAAGTTATATATTTTAGTTTAATTTCAGTAATACTATTAGGATAATAATATTATTACTCTCTATATACTACTACACTTATCTTATATCCTTTAGCCTCTTAACGTTAGCTGTTTTAGCTCTCTAAAGATATTATATAGTAAGTAGATTAAGAATCTCGTTCGAGTTAGAATCTAGTATATTACTAAGCTTAAGTTCCTTCCTATATTTAAAGAGGCATTTAAAGCTACATTTATAGAGTAGAATATTAAGAGTAGATTCTAAGCAACTAGCTTAGTTCTATATAATCCTAAGAACGTGCTTTCTCACCTTAATCTAAGGCTAAAGACACTAACTCCACCTCTTATAAACGAGCTAAACTAGACTCTAAAGACGCTATAGAACGTAATAGAGCTTGGATTCTAGACTATATATCTTAAAAACTATATTATACGATACTAAGATAGCTCTCCGACATTAATCAACGAGGTATTTAATCGGCTTACTAAGGGAGCTTAAATTATAATACACGGAGCTACTCTTATAAGAGCTGAAATTAAGATACTATAAGAGGTAAATCAGCTTAAAAAGAGAAGAGAGAGAAAGCGAAAGAGGCGTATTTACTAAGGTAGAAGTCTTATAGTTAAGGAAGGCGAGGAAATTATTTAAAGTACTTAAACTTAGTAGAAAGAGAGTAGTAATAATATATAGCGCCAGTGCTTAGAAGGCAAGCGGCGACGTTGTAGTTTATATAATCAGGTTAGATATAATACTCGTATATACGAGGCACCTTAGGAATCGATTAATATAAGTAGCTAGAGGTTTTTTAATAGTATTATTATAATATATTTAAAGTTGTAGTATTATCGCGTTTTAGTAATCGGCTTACCCGGGTAATCGGCTTACCCGGGAAATACGTTATAGTATAGAGAATTTATAAGATTATTCGAAGACCTAGAAGATATACGTACTCTTTCTAAGTATTAACTATAGGATTATAAGATTAAATTAATAGAGGGTTATAACTTTAGAAAGTAGAAGCTTCGACTATATAACCGGAATAACTTAGCTTTATTAGAAAGTTATATCTAATAAGGAATAAAGAAGAGATATATTCGAAAATCTAAATCGTCTATCTCTTTAAATATACTTATTATTAAGAAAAAAGACGATCTAAATAGACGAGTATATATTAAACTATAGAGAACTAAATAATATAACGATTAAGAACGCTTATCTACTACTAACTAGCTAATACTTATAGGATAAGTTAGGCTAAGTAAAGAAATTTATAAAACTAGATTAATAGAACGCCTATAGATTAATTAGGATTAAGGTAGGCTATAAATAGAAGACTATATTTATCTTACTATTAGGACTCTATAAGTATATAGTAATGTCTTTTAGTTTAACTAATATACTAGCTACTTATTAGAGATAGAATAATAGTATTTTAGAAGATCTTTTAAGAGTAACTGTTATATATTATCTAGATAATATATTAATCTTCTTAGAAAATCTAGAAGAATATAAGAGCTATATAAAAGAAGTCTTATAAAGACTTACTAAAGTAGACTCTTATTTAAAACTCTTAAAATATAAGTTTAAAGTTAAAAGAACTCTCTTTCTTAGATAGGTATTTAGCCTAGGAAAAATAGAAATAGATCTAGAAAAGATCTATATAGTTATTAAATAGGAATTACTAAAAAACGTCAAAGATATATAATCCTTCTTAGAATTTACTAATTTCTATTAACTATTTATTAAGAATTATATAAAGATTATAAAACCTATATTAATACTAACTAGGAAAGCTATAGCTTTTATCTAGAATAAGAAGGCTAAAAAAGCCTTCTAAGAAATCAAAGAACAGTTTATAGTAAAACCTATTCTATATAATTTTAATTATAAGAAACTAAGTATAATAGAAATAGACGCCTTAGATATAGTAGTAGGCGCTGTATATCTATAGCTAAATAAAACAGGAAAACTTATATCTATAGTATATTTCTTAAAAACTTTTAATATAGTATAATAGAACTATAGTATTTATAACAAAGAATTAATAGCTATTATTCTAGCTCTTAAAGAATAGAGGATTTACCTCTAAAGTATAATATACCTAGTAATAGTACTTACTAATTATCTAAACCTGAAAACGTTTACTACGACTAAGGAGCTCGTTATAAGACGCCTAGCTAGGTAGTCTAAAACCTTAGTAGGATTTAAGATAATTATTTAATATATTAGTAGAATAAGTAATACTTAAGCTAATACTCTAAGCTAGAAACTAGGCTATAAGAAGAATAAAAAATATATTAATATAGTAATATTAAAGTATAATAAAAACGGCGACTTAGTATCTACTATATATAAAATAGTAGTAATAAATAATATCTAGATAGATAAGATCTAAAGTATATACGAAGGTTATAACTAGTATATAAAAGGGAAACTATAGGTTCCTAGCTCGTATATAAAGGAGTTTATATAAGAATACTATACTACGCTAGCTTATAGCTATTAAGGAATTCGTAGAACTCTTTAGAGAATAAGATAATACTACTATATTAATCGATTATCTACGATAGTTAAGAAAGTAATAGTAGAATATAATACTTATACTAGGAATAAGGCTTTCTACTATATACCTTATAGATAAATAAATACTACTTTAATACTATAAGTATCTTAGAAATTAATATCTATAGATTTTATTATTAAATTACTAAAATCTAAAGATCTAATAATAGAAGTTAAGTATAACGCGATCCTAGTTATTATAGAACGACTTACGAAGTATATAATTCTAATAGTATATATAGAATTAAGTATAGCTAAGGAATTAGTATTTACGTTTCTTAGAGAAGTAGTCTTAAGATATAAACTATCTAAAGAAATATTCTTAGATAGAGATAAACTCTTTACTTTAAAATTCTAGATCGCCTTTATAAAGCGATTAGGTATAAAGAGAAAGCTATCTATAGCTTTCTACTCTTAAACGAATAGAGGAAATAAACGAATAAATTAAGTAGTTGAAATATACCTTTATTATTATATAAACTACTAGTAAGATAACTAGGTAGAACTGCTACTCTTAGTATAGTTTACTTATAATAGTTTAGTAATAGAAATAACACTTATTACGCTATTCTACGCTAACTTTAGATATGAATTATTAGTATATCGAGAACTACTATCTACGACTATTAATAACTAACTTACTTATGTTTAAGTCTTAAAAATCAAAAGTCTATATAAGGAACTTATAGAGGACTTATAGTTCGTAGCCGAGAGAAATACGTACTACTATAATAAACGACGTAGTTAGGAGCTAATACTAAAAGAGAGAGATAAAGTCTACTTAATATAAAAAACATTAATATAAAAAGACTAAGTAATAAACTAGATTATAAAAAACTTAGACTATTTAAAATTAAATATATTAAAGAATCTTTGAATTATAAATTAGTGTTACTAAAGATAATAAACATCTATCTAGTATTTTATATATCCTTACTTAAACTAGTACTACTAGGAGTACTACTAGCTCTAATTATAGAAATTTAACTAGTAAACCTAAACGCTAAGTATAAAGTTAAGAGGATTCTTAACTATAAACTTATTAGAGAACGAATTAAGTACTTAATTAAATAGTTAGATTACCTATACTTAGAAAACACTTAAGAGCTAAGAAGTAATCTTAACTATTACCTAGTAGAACTTTAGGAATTCTACTAATAAAACCTAGGTTTACCTATATCTTATAGTCTAAAGGAAAGGCTTTAAGAAAGGCTAGGTTAAGACCTATCTTAGATTAAGAACTAATAGGAATAGACAGAGCTGCTAGACAAGTAACCTCCGCCTCTTACTATTCTTTTTCCTCTCTTTCTTTCTCCTCCTTCTCTTTCTTTTCTACTGCTTTAGTAGCGTCGAGTTTATTAAGAAAACGAAGTCCTTAATAAGATATTTTATACTACCTTTCTTTTAAAAAGGCTTTCTACTTTTATAACTATAGAATCCTTACTATCGCCTCCTCCTTCTCTCTCTCTAGCTTCTCCTCTTGTTTTTCGATAGAGGCCTAGTCGCTAGCGTAGAGACCGTTCTTCTCCTAGGCATCGTCGGTCTTGTTATATTTTAGCTTTAACTAAATATATTTAGAATATTAAGAAGATTAAGAGGAATTAATAAAACATCTACGCTTTTAAGAAGTATAGTAAGAGTATAGTAATATTTTATTATAAACTATTTTAATACTTTTTATAAGAAGTATACGTTCTTCTTTCTTCTTTTATATAAGATAGGATATAATAGAAAGGAAAAGATACTACTAGTACCTTAACCGAGTTCCTTAGCTTATACTTAAGCGTGAAAACACGCTAGGCTAAGAAGAGGATAGTATTATAAATCACGTTATACGTGGTAAGTAGTATAGACGGCGCTCTAATAGAATAAGACACGATATCTAGGAAATAAAAGATAGTATAGAAGGGAATTAGTAATATAAAGGTATTTAGGTATTCTAGGATCTTACTATTAGATAACTGTTAGAGGTTATATAATAGATCTTATTAGATCCTATAAGAGATCTAAAAGGATCTAGGGATCTAGGCTTATATAAGGATCTAGATAGTACGAAGGGTTCTATATATACTAGTACGTCTACTACTTAGATAGGAGCTTCG
>JAPZOX010001190.1:0-15223 GCA_037952655.1 Hymenoscyphus sp. LP001
CTATAGCTACTAGTCAATTAGAGAATAGGGAGGAGAACAGGTATCACGTATATAGCAGTGACATCACCCCTCGCCTCCTCGCTGTCGCTGTCGTGTCGCTGTCGCCTCCTTACTATTACCTCACTGTCGTATCGTATTCTTACTATTGTTTCTAGATAAATAATAGAGAGAGAGAGAGGAGAGGGGGGAAGAGGGAAGGGGAGGAATATGTTTGCTTCCTTAACTCCCCTTACCTACGCTAGGAAAAACTTTCCACCGAAATGTTTGGTTACTAGCCTCGCGCCCTCGCCCCCTCGCCCTCTCTCCCCCTCTCCTCTTCACACTTACCTATACACAATGCGTAGAAGAATAGAAAGAGTAGTAAGAGAGAGTAAGAAGTATTATAATGCTCTCCTACCTCTTTTATAAAGGGACAGAATAAGCTTAGGAGCTTAAATAACAATTATTAAGTTCTACTAAATACTTGACTTTTGCGATTTACGATTTGCGATTTGCGATTTAGTTGATTCCGACTTTTTGGTGTATCTGGGACGCCCTATTCGGGATGCCGTAGTTCAGGATGCCGTAGCAGATAAATATAAAAATATTTTAGTTGTCTAATACTAAAACGGAAATTAGTTTAAACTAACAAAGTTGCGACATAAGTCAAGTGTCGGAATATGAGGTACTTATTTATATTTTACAACTTAAAAACACAGATTTAATCTATTTGAATAAAGATACGACTAAAAATTAACTACAGCTTCCTCAATTTTCCTCTCTAGTATTACTTCTCAAATTTTGGAATTAAATAGAATTGCGAAATTCATTTGCAAAGAATGGAAGCATTTCATACTCTGGATAAACCTATCTCTCTCTTTCTTCGTTCTTCTTCCAACAGATCTTCTTCTCTGACCTTCTTTTCCAATCTCCTCGTTTCTCTTCCCTCGTGTGTGAACCATCTCTTCCTGGATACCTCCATCCACTTCCAGAATCTCTTAGAAAGTGTATGTAACCTGTCACCTAGCCATAACCACAAAATGCAACATGAAAATGAGAAAAGGCTGAAACACACTGTGGACACAATGAACCATCTGAAACGAGCCCCTTGGCCGTTGAGCTCTTGGATATTCATTCCAAAAAAAGAAGTGATCAGAGAGAGCGGTAGGAATACGTACGCCAGAAATGTAACTCGCCCAACGGATTTGGCTTGCCTTATCGAGTGTCGGGATTCCTCCAGAGCAACATTTCCGATGTGAAGTTGAAGGGTATCTCTCAAGAGTGCCTCTACAGATCTCGCTTCTTCCAGCAACTCTCTTAGTGTATTCATGTGAAACCCCACTCTGGTGGTGCCTGCATGCGGAGCTTGTGATGAGGAAGTTGGGCTTTTCTCAGCTGCACATAACATGAAGGAATTCCATTTTTTGACCACCAGGTCAAATGAATCTACCTTGCTTCGGAACCTCTTCCAGGTATCGTGAATATCACGGTCTTCATCTTGGGTTGTATCCTTGAGAGCCAAAAGCCACTCTCGGTGCTCGTAGCGCGTTAAAGTTGTGCGAGAGTCCATGTATACGTAAAAAAACATTCAGAATAGTTGCCAATAACGCTCGGGTTGCTCATTCCCACGAACAATGTCCTTCGGCGAGAGAGCTTCTAAGAGACCTAGCATATGAATGCCGAAATTATTGTTACCGACGCCGCTTGTGGTGGAAGAAGACCGAAGATTGATCGCCGGTCTCAAAGATGAACTGTTTTGTTCTTCTAAACCAGAATAGTTTATCAGTATCACCACAGTTCCTGTTCATTTATTAGCAAGCTTTCAAGGCGCAGAATTCAGGGCCCATACGGTGACCACTGGTTGCTGGAGTGTCTTGAACAATCCCAACCCCGAAAAGACCACCCAGATAAGTCGACATATCTAAGTCAAGGAAATGAGGTTGCTTCAATCCCCCAAGTAGTGGTTCTTTCTTCCTCAAGCACATCGATACGAATCGGCAGAAGAAAAGCACCTCAATGTCGAAGTGACTTCCAAGAATTTCTACCACATCTGCCAACTCTGGGAACATCTTATGAAAGAGCGGTTCACCCTCAATCCCGACGGAAATAACCCTCGTGTTCGTTGCAGGGGGAGGTCCTCGTTCGACTATGTCTTTGAAATTCCCTGCGCCATGCCACCAGAACGGGGGCTTTTCCCGACTCAGCTCCTTCTTATAATATCCCCACGAATGGCTCGCAAGTCTACTGTCTTGGCCAAAATCTACAATAGATAAACGTAGACCGAAAAGTGTGTCAGGGGTGAGAGGGGGACTTTTTTTCTCCATGAAGCGTAAGAGGCAACTGAGGGCGGGTTGTTTTGGATTTGTTTTGGATTCAACTGGATAGCTCTTCGGAGAAACTCAGTGTAACGTCCCGGAAGCTGGGTTTCTTGTACATCTTCGCCTGTCCTAGATACTTCAACTTGAATCGTATCCATTTCGAGCAGCAACTGATAACTTGTAAGGTGATGAATGGCGAGAAGAATGTTCCTCGGGGGTGATCCGAGGAGAGGATCGCATGATATTGAGAAATCGAGTAACTAGTAGTCGAGATTCCACAGCAGTTGTACTCCCTTCTCAACAGAGTACAGTTTATCTGCAATTGAAAATTTGATACGGAAAGCTGCGTACATGTGGTACAACAGCTAAGACTCGCCCCGCTTAGTAAAAATAGCTCTTTCCTGTCAGAAATGTATAATTAGTTGATATACCTAGGTGCTGATATATCCTATACAAGTGTAGTAAATTATTGTGAAAGAGTAATCTTACAATAGAGTATCCCGTCACATGAAATATGTCACCTGTTATTAATTACCTACCTGGTATGCGTGTAAAAAAAAACTTTGCTATATAATATTTAGCTCCTGAATTTCAGAAATTAAAACAAGGAAACCAAACTTACAAATCTCTCATGGTTATAACTTCTTCCGAATAACTATTTTCTCCTAAATTTCTAGAATAATAGTATTACAAAATGTTGATTTAGATAAATCCCTTAGCCAATGATTCTATAGATAGATCTGATTATAGTTTATATAACGTGCTTATTCTAAAAGATTTGATAAGATAGGATTTTCAAACAAAGTTACTAGGATTTGCGTTTCTTCTAAAATCTCCATTCTATCTATAAAACCTCTACTTTATCTAATTATTTCAATTTTCCTAGATTTAGAACAAAATACTTTTCAACGAATCTTCCCTCAAGAGATACATGATTTCCTTTCACGATGATACTTCACTATACATATAATGTTGATCGTCGTATGATTTAGACTATCATCCTGTGATTTCAGCTATTCGTCTTATCATCTCTAACAATAACTCTTCTTCACAACTTCACACCCCTAGCCATGAAAATGGTTCTCTTCATCTGCTCCCCACCCTCCTTGGCCCCCTTGAAAACAATCCCATTCCCAACAACCACCATCTCAAAATTATTCCCAGCCCCAGCACCCTCAAACATTTTCTTAACCTCTTCCTCTGAAAATCCATGATGGGTAATCGTATGCGCAGGATTGGTAAGATCGTGAACGTGAGCATGCGTCATGAAATCAATAATCAGCAAAACACCACTAGGTTTTAATCTCAGAGCTAATTGCTTGGCTGCAAAGGTTGGATCTTCGAAATGATGGAACCCAAGTCCTACAACGGCGATGTCGAAGTTAAAAAATTCGTCACCGGAGAGCGAAGATGGTGATGGGTCTGAGGCATCGAGAAGGTTCCCCACTCTTGCTTGCATTTCTGAAGAGGGGATTCCTTGGTTGGAGGCGGACTTGTTGTATTCAGCTACCATGCCTTCGGAGATGTCGATTCCTACGCATTTTGAGACGTGGGATGCTAGAGCCTGGAATTTTGTCAGTTGGGTGTTTGCATGCGATGAATGAAGAGTTGCGTACACGTGATACAAGACCGGTTCCACAGGCGTAATCTAGCAATCGGACTGTCTTCTTGGTAATTTTGGCTGCTGGTGATTCCATGGTTTCTTCATCGGAGTCTTCGACCCAATCTACACCTATCCATGCTGTTCTGGCTGTGATTTCTTCGATGATTTGTTGAATTGTGGTGGAGAACTGGGTGTTGTATGTTGCTGCATTTTGACTGTGATTGTTTTAGGTTAGGTTTCTGAGAAAGTTTGGGGATTGGAAAGTGAGAATGTTGTGTTTTGGGGTGAGTTTTGAGACTTACTTCCAGTGAGAGCGGTTATCTTCTGTAGTTCCATGGGTGTGGGAATGCCCATGAGCGTGGGAATGAGAGTGAGACATGTTGCAAGTTTTGTGATGAGAAAGAATTTGAGTTGGAGATTGAGGTATGAACGAGATGGTTGAGTTGAAGTCGAGATATATACTCTTAAGGGAAATAACTTCGGGCACTTTTTGAACAAGCCCCTTCCTGTCACAGCCAATGAGAAGCGAGCTTTATTTTCATATGTGTCCGAGGGAGCTGGGAAACTTCTCAATTAGTCCCGGTGGACAAAATCTGCCTTTTACTGTCACAGAGTGACTCATGACAGCTGAGAATCAATATCTTTAAATCCTCATGGGCTTTCTTCTTCGTGGTGCGGTGGTTAAAGTGACTTCATAATGGTTCGGTACAACCCCGGCATTCGATTTATAAATAACCACTTGGAAATTTCACAATTGATGCCTTCCCCATGACCACTAGGCTGGGAGCTCGGCTTGTTCCTCTGCCTAAGTGAAGCTGTTTGGTATTGACGTTATATTAATGTTGATCCAGGTTTGATCCAGCACAACGGTGTCTAGCACGTGACTGCCACCAAAGGTCAACGAAGTGGGTTCTTTCCTAGCTCGCCCCCTCCAACAGTTGCGATCAATCCACGATTAATCCCACTGACTTTCCCTGGATCATCGAGATATCATCGCGATATTCCTTCTTCCATCCTTGAAAGATGAGAGGGAGATAATCAGAGGCGCGTAGCACCGTTCTCTTCGTGCCTATGATTATTTGGTACAGCCTGTTTCAGCCAAGCTACACTTGCAGGGGAACGGAAGTACCTACAGTTGAAGAAGTCAAGTGACGGATTTCTGGAAAGAATTCCGTACCAAGGGAAGACTCCTGGTCATACCGTTGTTCATTTTCTACTCAAATCTGGCCGGGTATCTCCCACCTTGGCACCACCAAAACCCACCAGTAGGATTTAACCTTGAATACGCGATCTCATAAATCCCGTCTTCTGAACCAACGATTTCTGGACCAACGATTTCTGGCATGATCGATTTAGATGTCTATCTCCACGCTTGTATTGCAGTTTGAAGCACGTATATGGCAGGTCCTCGAGCCGCCAAGTCTAGCCAGGTACAAAAGGGGAAGCTGTCATTCTCTTCAACGGTTGGCAACGCTTCTTCGTTTAACCTTATCAAATTACCCATTTGATCCCATTGGAACTCTTCATCCTTGTCGACACTGGGCGGGCTGGGCATTGCTGCCTCTCCCCCGCACCAGATCGCAATTCGATTTTCTGCATGGATCGGCGCGCTCCGCAATGGAATCCGAACCAACGAAGCAGAACGGTGTCCGAGAAGACTACAAGGCTATTCCCCTCGCAGGCTCGTTTATGTACCACATCTAGACCCAGATAAGGAGAACTACCGGTGGCAATATATATCCTGTAGGGAGTTTGGACATCCATTGGTTGTGGGACCGCGCGAGACTCCGTTGTGGGAAGGACCCCCAATATGTGTGACTTTCGTCATTCCATGACTCTCTCTAAGTTCCCGCCATCTCACGCTTTGCTTGCTTTGTCCAACTTAGGAAGGCGTCAGGTCTTTAGAGAAAAGATAAATATCTAAGCTCATCCAAGAGTTAGAGGTTACCGCTCACTTGTTGTTCTCTTGAAAAAATGAGATCCCAACTTCTTCCCCTCTCCTTGGCAGTTTCTGCCACAAGCGGTGTTTTTGCTGTCAATTACGATGGAGCCAAGGCAATTCGAATTCCCGTTGGTGATGATGTTATTCCTGTGATGGAAATCATTGACCAACTTCAATTGCCTACCTGGAAAGGAGTGACCGCTGAAGGAGTACCGAAAGCAAATACCAACGTCGATCTCGTTGTTCCAGCAGACAAAGTAGAGGAGTTCGAAACATTGATCGATGGAATCGACATTGAGATCATGCATGAGGATTTGGGAGCATCCATTGCCGAAGAAGCACCCGTTGTGAATAATTTTGCTGGTAAGCCATTGGACTCCAGATACTAAAACGAGGAAAAGTTTGTTGACGCGGTATCATAGCCCAAGCAATTGACTTTTCAACTTATTTCAACGCCTACCACTCGTATGCTGATCATCTTGCATTCTTAACTGCTTTGCAAGGTCTGTACCCAAGCAACTCCGAAATTGTAACTAGTGGAACTTCAGTCGGAGGAAGAGCCATCACCGGTCTTCATTTCTATGGAACTGCCAAAGGAAAACCTGCTGTTGTTCTCCATGGCACTGTACACGCTAGAGAATGGATCACTACGATGACCACCGAGTATTTGGCTTACACGCTACTAACTAATTACACCACCAATGCCCAGATTAAGACTTTTGTTGACAAATATGATTTTTTCGTCTTCCCAGTCGTCAACCCAGATGGTATGTTTCTTTTCTCTGCAAAACCCCCCAATTTAGACAACAGCTAACCTTTTCTAGGTTTTGTTTACACACAGACCACAGATAGACTTTGGCGCAAGAATCGGCAGACAGTCTCCACAAGCACATGTGTCGGACGTGATATCAATCGAAACTGGAACTCCCATTGGAATGTTGCTGGTGGCTCTTCCACCGATCCGTGCGACGAGACCTTCAGAGGTATGTCATACGTTCTGTCATACGTTCCCTAACTTCCTGAACCCACTACTAACAAACTACACAGGCTTGGCAGCAGGTGACTCCCCAGAAAATCAAGGTCTTACAGCCTACATCAACAACCTCGCCGCAACTCAAAAAGTCCAACTCTATATTGACGTCCATTCCTACAGTCAATACTTCATGACACGTTTGTTGCCCCTTCAATCCCCTGTTATTCTTTTATCCTAACAATATCACAGCATACGGTTACTCTTGCACCGCCTTAACCTCAAATAACGCCGAGCTCCAAAGTCTTGCAAAAGGGACAGCGAGTGCGATCCAATCAATCTATGGAACCTCTTACGTATATGGTCCAGTCTGTAGTACCATTTACGCAGTCAGTGGTGGAAGTGTGGATTATGTCCAAGATGTTACTAAGGGGAAATACGTTTTCACGATTGAACTCCGAGACACCGGGCGATATGGATTTGTTCTTCCACCCGCGCAGATTTTGGCGACAGGATTGGAGACTTGGTCTGGATTCAAATACCTGTTGACTAACATGGCTTTGTAAATTGGGAGAGGTAGGACGTGAAGAGAGGAAGGGAGGGGCTGAGAGTTGTTGGACTTAGGTGTAAGTTGGAACATAGTTATTTATATAGCTTTGGAGAAATTACTGTTGGAAGTGTTTTCGAAATTGTTCTAGAAGTCCAAAAGAAATAAGTTGGTGCATAGTATTAATTGTTTCTTAATATATTGGGTGATCGTTTGGCTCGTGGTACACATCCTAGTGTATATTCTTAGTGAGTGGCACTGAGTGCTGATATGGGCGTCTTAATAGTAGTAAGAAAAGATATATATATGAAGATTTAAAGATTTACACCTCCTAAGGTCTAAATCTTTTTTTGGTAGTGTATATCCTATTTATATATGTACTAAGATATATGAGGTTAAACAAAGGATTTGCCTCACTTTTAAATGTGTATGCTAAACACTGGTATATATCTAGATTTAGTGTATATATATATAAATATTACCTGATAATTTTTGGTAGTGTATATCCTAAATATACACGAGCCAAACAGGCCCTAAGTTAATTAGATAAAAGAGTTCTTAAAAAGTATAGAATATTAAGTACTTTACTAGAGAGTGTTAGAATTCGTAGAAATCGAGATTACTACTAAATTTAGTAGTACTAACCTTAATAATAATAATTCTTAAAAGAAAATAATAGCCGTGGTTATAGTAGTAGTAGAGTAAATGTATAGTACAGAGAGTCCGTAAGTAACGTCCCAAACTCTTACATACTCTGAAGAGCTTATTCAGCGCTATCAGGTCAGGTTAGTAGGGCATACACCCTGACTGCCTGGCACCTAGCCTCAGCCGAGTCTTCCCCTCAACTCGAAGAACAAAGTATTAGATTTCATGTAGATGTCTGTCAGCTTCGGATTCTCAGCAGGTGATTTTATCGCCAGCATTGAGATCGTCGCAACAGTTATCGACGCGCTCCAGGAAAGCGGAGATGTAAGCGCAGGCTGTGGAGAAATTGTTCGACCACTGCAGACGCTTGAAACGGCACTTCTCCATATCAAGAGACTAGATCTTGATCCCAAGCAGTCTGCAGAGGTAACTGCGCTTCAGCTAGCGGCAGTGCAGTGCCAACAAACCATTGATGAGTTCTGGGAGAAGATTTCAGAATATCAACCTCAACTGCGAGCAGAAGGATCAAGCTCCAGGCTGAAGGATGGATGGATGAACATCAAATGGGCTGTGTGTAAGGAGGAAGATGTTGAGAAATTTAAAACTGATTTGGTGGCGCAAACGGAGTCTTTACAGTTGCTGCTTGCGACTTTACAAATGTACAAGTTCCCGATTTGAATTCATCTTCATACGCTGAGTTTCTTGACCAGGGATTCGATGAATATACATGAGAAGCGTCATGAACACCAAAGCGACAGTACTTCACCCAGCAAAATTCCCCCGGCGATGTCTAGTCCAGAGAGTTTTAATCCTGGCGTAAAGCGTTCGCCTACTCAAAGTCAACAAATGAAGACATCTCTTAACCCGCAGATCCTCGAGAATCGGTTCATTGATCCTGAAAGGCTAAAAGCAACGCTTGACAAATTATTTGGACGAAATTACAGTGTGCGAGTAAGCATCTTGGGCTGAAAACCTCTAATGATATAACAGACTAATAAATCAATAGTACAAACGGGGTCGCTGGATACTGAAAGTTCCTATTTCTCTTACTGAGGTATGTGAATTCTTCTTGAATCTCCAAGGAGATGACTAGATCTATTAACACGAATCAGGAGCAAATTGAAGATATCTACATACCATGTACATAGCAGAGTTTTTTCTTCCAAGGTCGTAATCATGAAGTGTTTCTTTCGGGATTTCTATAGCATAGAATAGTATCTCTCTTGATTTTGTAATCGTCGTAAAATCTTTCATTTAGCGGAATAGTTGTCAGGTAAAGAAATTTTTCCAAGTCTCCAGAATAATTTTAATAAATGAAGAATGATTCGAACAATAAAAATATTCAACTCGTAGCCTTTGATAAGCGAATAATTCATACTCAAATGATGATGGATATATATGTTGATGAAAATGATCGCGTACGTTACCTAAAACCGAGTCTAAACTAACAAGTAACTGTTTATATCAATCGTCTTATGATTTTTACTATCAACTTATGATTTTAGCTATTCGTCTTATCAAAAATCAACTATTTCTTGTGATATGTTTGGGGTCATACTAAAGATGTAAGGATGTGATTTCAAGAGAGCTAAGCTATTTGGAAATTTCCGGCGGCATGTTTTACCTCAGGAACTACAGTGCATAGCGAAAATCACTTGTTAATATATTTCATTTCCTGGAAACAGAGCTGTCATATTATTTCATTATCATCGTGAACGCCAATTTCGGTTGACCCGTCAAAGCGTGCCCCTCTAAAAGATTTCTAAAAACGCTACAGTACAGATTCTATGATGGCAGTCAACTTTTGTGTGCTTATTCCCAAGCAAAGAGGTTTTTATGTACTTTTCGGCGCCTCGTAATAATGTGCCATTTCCAAACCCGCACGCTTGAAGCCGCACTTGACGTAGAATCCCTCGTTGGTCTCGCTGCAATCCAAAATGCTCTTGTAACAACCCACTTTCTCGGCGATGAAGTCTAATGCTTGGATGATTTTGAGGCCGAGTTTCTTTCCTTGTTGGTCTTTGGCGACTGCGATGTCTTCGATATGTCCGACTAGACCTAGGTTGTGAATGCTATTGCGAAAATGTTAGCCTCGTGTTGCGGCAATTTGCTAGTGGGACTAGGGCTCGCTGATGGTTTCGGGGGCTACTTACAACTTTCTCTCGACAATCAAAGCTCCTGTGCCAACAATTCGGGTTCCATCGTCAATTACGAGGAGATAATAACCGCCCTTTCCTTGTGTGTTCATCCAGTCGTATCGTTCGTTCCATTGTGCTTCAGTGATGTCACCAACAGTTGTAAGGACACGCAGACAGTCGAGGAAACCACGGTTGTAGTCAGACTTTCGCATTGGGCGGATTGTATATGATTCTGGGAGTATCGAGGCGATCGCGGGGGAGATCAATTCTGGGCTGAACAGACCGGTTTCGCCGACATCTGTCCACTCTTCGCCATTGGTTGCGGTTTCGACCTTGACGTCTGGGATTGGTGCACTCATCGTGATGGGTATTGTTCGCGGAGGGGATGGGTGTTTGAGGGCAGGTCGTTGAGGAAGCTAGCAAACGAGGGTACGTTGTGTTGTTACGGGTCAAGACTGGGTGAATAGCAACCTTTTAAAAGAGTTCTTTGTTGCAAGTTGAGGCTCAATTGGTGTTGTGGCTGTGTTGAAAATTATCAATCGTTCAGTTTTGCTTTAGATTGCTTGCGTAAATAGTTGAGAAGTTGAGAGACTCCAGTTTGTATTAAATTGTTCCTGCAGGCAGGGCTGAGCTTCCACCACCAAGGCAGTCTATTTTTAGCCACAGCCTCCACTCCACTCCCTCCCTTTTCCAGGAAGTTATTGGACGAACTCCAACTCGGCAACCTTTGGCTTCTTGTCTTACTTTCCAAAACACGAGCCGAATGCGCCTCTACGATTGGGTAGAATGGGTTTGTTATACGAGTCCTAAACAAGCAATAAGCTGGCTGCTTCGATGACGCCCCTGAAAGCTTATCGATAGCTGATTGTTGCTATGTACGCGAGCGAGACACCAATGCAAGGGGTAAATATACACTATTTATCGTGGCATTCCAAAGAGCCTCGGAACCATTCCATAACGCGTCAAAGTAACTTCTTGGGTTTTGGGACTAGACAGTACAATATCTTTTGGTTTCAATTCTTTGCACTTGCTGTTGTCTCTCGATTAAGCATGGGAAGGTTGTATCCGCTTAACCTTATCACATGCCAGCCCAAACCTTGAGACAACTCAACGTCAAAGTGCTAGCTACCTATTCGCCCCTCCACTCACACTACTTTGTCCTCAACAATTCAAATAATGGCAGTGTTAGATTATGCTGGAAAATACAACTTTACTTGCATACATTTCCACTGAATCTCTGCGTCGAATGGGAGACACAAGTTAGAAACTCCTCTCGAAATAGCGCTACAATTCAACAGTCGCTATGGAGCAGGATGAAGAAGAAAACTCCAAGGCTCTGGAGCTCTCCACACACAATCCCACTGGGACAACCTTGCTTCCAGAATCCATCGCGAATGTTGTAACTTTGGTCACTAGGTCGTCATCCATATACCTCAGATTGGGAACTTTCATCGCCGGTCTTGCCCTCGATGGCGCACGAATAACCACCCTCACAAGTCTCGAACTCGGTCGAGCCCTAGTCGAAGCAATCCTCGTAAGTTCCGGTCGAGAGGTATCTGCAAGAAGCACAGGGGAACTGGGACGAGCCGAGGCGGAGAGCATCTTGGACAAGAGTGTGGCGACTTTACATCGAACAATCACTGGCATCTCTTTTGCTGCGAGTACTGGCTTTCATTTGAGCTCAGCTGCTTTACATTCAGCGACGGATCTCAGCCAGCAACTTCTTGGGGCTTTGGACAGCATACTTGGGAGTACCGATTCGAGCAGGGCAATTGCTAGCATTATTACATTGATCCGAAGGGAATTCCAAAACCCCGCAACAGGCAGGGAAGGCGAGAAAGTGGGAGTGGCGGATCTGCTGAGTGGAATCACCGGATTGGCATTGTTGCAGAGCTGGTGTATAAAGTCGACAAACTTAGAGTGTCGGGAAGGAAGACAAGAAGATGTCGTATGGGATGTTGTAATTTTGGACAACGGAAGGAGAGCCGACGTTGTGGGAAATGTTGACAGGAACAACAATGGACATACAAAAGCACGGCCGGAGTCGATGTCATTTATGAGTACGACCGGCGGGGAAGTGCTGGAGACAATTGAAAGGGATGGAAGCAGTACAGATGACTCAGAAGAAGACTCGCCTGAAATCCATCTTCGACAGAGGATAATGAGGTCTCTACCGACAAATGCATCGGTATCGATCACCACCTCGACTTCTGTTACGAAGACTATCACAGTCGAAATTACAGGCGCTCAGCCTCCAAACCTCTCTCCTCCTCCTCCTGGTGTCGAAATTATTGAGGAGGATGCGAATAATGCAAGAGATAACGCTTTGGGAGGAACAATGATCAAAAGTGGACAAGCGCCTCCAAGTTACCGGGTGGTATATCAAATCAAGCGAGATGCTCTTCGTACAACTGGTTTCAAACCCCAAGGTTCTTTGGAAGAAACGCAACGCGATGTAGGGGATGACCGGGCTCATCTTGAAGAAATGCCCTCTCATCAAATTACCCAACCCTTTGAGCTTAGGCCACCTCGAACCCCATCACCTGAAGCAGAACAATCGGCTTTGCCATCTATTGTTTACCCACAAACTCCGCCTTCAGGACCAACATTCCGTCTTTCCACTGATAATGAGAACCACGCCTCCCCTACCCCTCCCAGCAGCCTGGCACCACGAGACATAACGGGGAATTACCTCAATCAAAAACGGCCAAGGAAACCCATGAGCTCAGCCTCTTCTGTCAATGGAACAGAAAATCAACCTCCCAAAAAGGTCTTGACGACGAAGCCTCAGCCAACAAGGAAGAATAAGCTAGAAAAAGAAAAACCGCCGCCAAAACCGCCAGTAAGAAAGTCCTCATTTCGTAATGCTATCAAAAAGGGGCCTTCATCTACTATTTCACACCTATTGAACAAGGAAACCCATAATGAACAAACCCCACCACCCAAACCACCACCAAAACCCCAATGGGGTTCCGGACCAAACTCGGCTCCGAAATCATATATCCCGGTTCCTCAGCAAACCTCCAGTATGTCCCTGCTTCGAGATGCTCCCCGGCCACCACAGCGAGGTAATCCAAACTACTTTACATCTCGGGATTTAGGGTTCAAACAGCCACAGGATCTACCACGCAGTCCTTCCAGAGCGAGCTATTACTCGGTTCAAGACCAGCGGAGAGGTTCTGTGGTTTCCCAGTCAGAAACATACTCAATTCATTCAGCAGATACACGACCCGGTTCTCCAAGTGCATTTCGGACGCACCTTAGGACCCAGAGCAACTTGCTAAGGGCAAGATCCGAAAAGAATATCTCCCATGCTCAAATATCCCATGGTGCTCATCAACATCGAAGATCAAAGAGCTATGTACCAAGTATATATACTCTCAAAACAAACGGCTCTACAACATCGCTTGTATTGGCGTCCACTCCTCAAAATAGCGCATTTGAAGATTACAAGACTTTAGAGACAATGTCCAGAACTGGACATGCTGATGGTATGTTTCCGCAACACCACATTGTTAGAAACATTACTCGATTTGTACGCTTTGCTTCAGCCTCATATGGTGCAAGCTTCTTAAGGGTCATGGGCATCACTGTCTCCAATGTCGCTTCAAGCAAATCATTCGATCCTGCTCACCATTATGAGCACCATTCTTTCTCAAGCCACACTCAACTTCCCCCCGACACCATTTTACTTTCCTCTTTTGTTGATCCTCAAGGTGGAACAGATTCGTCTGGAAACACCGATACCGGCGTTCCAATGGTACATTTTGTGTCACTCGATCACGATTCAAAGGCTGTTGTTCTGACATGTCGTGGTACGCTTGGGTTCGAAGATGTTCTCACCGACTTGACATGCGAGTACGATGTACTGAATTGGCGAGGTCAAAATTACAGTGTTCACAAAGGAATTCATGCATCTGCACGGCGTCTTATTAATGGAAGCAGTAGCCGGGTCATGGCAACTATCACTGCAGCTCTTGAAGAATTCCCAGAATATGGTCTCGTGCTCTGCGGGCATTCTCTTGGTGGGGGTGTCTCGGCACTCCTCGCAATCATGATATCAGAACCAGGTTCTGACCCTTCAACAACCGCCTTCGTTACCTCCTCTTCATCTAGCCCACAATTACTTCTGACAGCTCGAAATGAGCATGGCACTGCACCGTCAAACTTTCATCTCCCACCTGGTCGCCCAATCCACGTCTATGCCTATGGTCCGCCGGCGACACTATCTTCTAGCCTCCGTCTTGCAACGCGAGGACTCATTACTACTATCATCAATGGCCAAGACACGGTCCCCTACCTTTCTCTCGGCGTACTCCATGATTTGCAGGCTGTTGCTCTCGCTTTCAAAACTGATGATTCTGGCGCAAAGGGAGAATTCCGAACTCGCGTTTGGGCTGGGATCACCAACAGCATCAGAGGAAAATGGTATGCTGGGAGCGGCGGAGAAACAGGGGCCTTCAGCTCAGGCGTCGACATAAGTCAAGAGGACCAATGGGCCTACAGCGCCTTAAAAGTCCTTCGCGCCTGTATGCTCTCACCTAAACTCGTACCACCTGGAGAAATCTTCGTTGTTGAGAGTTGCCCTGTTTTGAAACGCGATGCATTTGTTGAGCGAAAGGCTGGCGAGCATCCACAAGGAACGATGGGCAGTGGGCTTGGAAGACCAGCTACTAGGGCGGTGTTGAAGTATATAAGGGATGTTGACAAGAGGTTTGGGGAGGTAAGGTTTGGAGGGAGTATGTTGCTTGATCATAGCCCTGCGAGGTATGAAGCTAGTTTGGGGGCTTTGGGGAGGGGTGTTTTGGGATAGATTTGTAGCATTCATTGTGTATGGTTTGGGGGGTGCTTTGGAGTATGGTTAAAAGGAGGAATGGTGACAGGAGTTTGATGTCACTTTATATGAATTGATTACATTAGAATTGAAAAAAAGTTTGTGACCTAACTAATATATGTGTATCAAACTCAATTTGTCCTCTGCTGTCTTCGAGTAACGTTGGTCAGCTAATTCCTTTCTTCTAAAATGGTAACGTGTTTCACAAGCGAGTCGCCTACACAAGCGAGTCGCCCACTTTTTCAAC
>JAPZOX010001191.1:0-13415 GCA_037952655.1 Hymenoscyphus sp. LP001
CAACCAGGTCCCCCGCGTCGCTTAGATGATTGGATTAAGGCGTACGAGGATGGGTTAGATTTATATAAAGATCTAGACGATAGTACAGACGCTCCTACAAGCTTGAGGGCAAGCTTCTTTTCAAAGGGGGGGGTAATGTAACGGTTCTCACCGCCACTATGCTTCAGACCAGCCCTTGGCTAGAACTCGCTAAGCAGATGTGCTTGGCACACCTCCTGTATTTAAAGAGCTTCCAGCTCCTGAGCTTCTGTCCTTTCTTCTCTTCTCTCCTCAGCTTAGAATCTTCGTATAGACAGTTCCACAGTGTCAATCACACCATTCGTGATACCTGACGTAGTCGTGCTCTTGCGCGGTCTATCAGCTGTGCGTGTCGTCACATATACTAATATATCGACGCTTTCGTTTAATAAATAGATACTCGTTAGTATATAAGCTTTTCGTACTAATAAGAGTTACCTTCGCTAAGGTATACGAATCTATTATAATAGACCTATTATAGTAGAAAAGTAGAGAAATATACGAGGTACTAATATATACGAGGTACTAATAAACTACGTTACTTCTTTATAGTATTAGTTCTATAGTACTAATATCTTTTTTACACCTATAATTTTATAGTACTAATAGTCTCTTAGTACTAAAAAAAAAAATACTAATAGCTTAGAATAAATTTTTAAAAACGTGTAATATTTTATAATTCCTATAGCTAGCCTATGTCCTCGTAGGCTCTTACTTTAATTAATATATAAAAACGCGTCTAATTTATAGTAATAGCGCCTAAGTAGCTATAGATAAATAATAGCCTAGAATATATCAACGAGTACGCTACCTACCTTAGAGAAGTATATAACCAACTATAAGCTATAGATAGAGGTAGACAGAACTAGGTACTATAGAATATTATATAGCTATATATTATATCTACTATTACGCTTATTAGCAAGGTGCTCTAGCAGCCGGCTATAAGCGAGATCCTCTACTATATTTAAGACGCTGTAAAATATATATAGAATATCTAGAGAGATATTACCGTTATTAAAAGCTCTATAGGATTAAGTATAACCCTACTAAGTATAGCTAACTTTAGTAGAGGACGAGTAGCAGCCGCTTCTTAGGCATAGGTGGCAGTATAGGCTAGAGGCTCTCTACCACTGCCTCCGCTAGTCCTATAAGGCATATATACTACTAAGACCTATTCCACAGTCACAGTATACAAAGACCGAGCAGTGACAGTCAAACTTAAAGACTATGGGATTTCTCAGCGATTCCGGAAGCTATCCGCTACTAGGATCAAGCATCAAGTATAGACTTTAATCCGCGACAATACAGCTACCAAAGAAGTTAAGATAGTTGCTATATACTAACTCAAGAGTGGTGACATACAGATCTTTACTAGCTCTACAGCCGAAGCTACAAAGCTTAAGGAGAATAGAGGATAGGTCAGAAGTCTTAGAGAGCAGGCAGAACTTATTATACTAACGTATAGAGTCATCGTCTATAGCATCGCTACCAACTCTATCAATATCAAAGATCAGAAAGCAGCTATCCAACAGATACTTACAGATAACTATACAGTTATTCCTAAAGCAGAAATATCGTTCGTTAGATGGTTAACCAAAGAATCCCCACTCAAGCGCGCATCCTCAATTATAGTGGAGTTCACAGACCCAGAGATGGCTAACGCTATCATCTACGCTGGAATGGTATAGGACAGACAAGTCCACATCTGCCAGCTCTACGACCGCGCTTACAGAGTAAAGCAATGCTTCCGGTGCTACAATTATCGCCACATCGGCACTCAATATAACGCAGCTCAAATATACGGCTACTACGCTAAACTACACGAGACCAAAAACTGCAAGCAGAAGGAGCAGAAGGGTTCACTCCCAGATATGCAGTGTACAAAGGTCCCCACACAGCATAGAGTAATGCCTGCCTAGCAAGGAAGAAAGAGATAGAAAGAGTTGAACAAGCCAAGCAGATCCGGAGCATCTACTAGCATGTTAATTCCAAGGATAAGGCCTCCCAGAACAGTAACTCGGACAACACTACGCGGAAAAACGCTCGCTATATAAGTAACTTTATATCTAATCGAGCTATCCGGATACCAGATAACCCAATCGTAGAAACCGCCTTTCAAACAATCACCGTCCCAGAGTCTCCAGTAGCACAGGCAAGAGACGTCTCCCCGGAACCTCAAACATTCCCAGAGAATATAGAAACACGAGCCTCCGTCGACCGGTCAGTTGCAGAGGACTGGGCGACACCAGCAACACAGAGAGAGGCCATACAACAGCAATCGATAATCGCCCCACAGACATCAGCAGTGGAGCAGTCATCCACCCATGGTCAAGTACCGGGCGGCATCATGAACACAGAGGCTATTGAAATGATACCACCAAACATTATCTTACCCCAGCAATCTCTATACACGCTTGACGGAATTGAAGGCGAGTTCAGTCTAGACGACGCGGACGCCTGGCTGGCCAACCTAGCGGACAACGACGCCAATGACTGCTCGCACGACATGGTAGAGACTACATGCTCTCCACCAACCTCTCTGGCAACAGACACGCGTACGGCCCAAGGGGCTGTCCACAGAGGATGTACATGCCCGTCACACCGGGAAATCTATAGCGACTGGCCAACACGATCTGACTATCGCTTCATGCATGAAAATATGCGTCTACTGCGGCACAGAGTTCCCTAGACCAGCAGAACTACGCAGACACATGAAGAAAACAGAGTATGACCCGCAGAAATATACGAATATTCTACGAGAAGAGTGGAAAAGCCAGCTCTAGTAGCTTCATCATCTTGAGCTTCTTCCGAGTAGGTATGTTTTGTTGCCTATTGCTGTGTGGCCTAATAACCATATTCGTTCCGCGACACGCATTCTCCACTTGCCAGCAAGGACCAAGATCGTAGACGAAAACATATAGATCTTTCTCCCCTTTAGTCTTTTTATATCAGCGCTTGTCGTGACAAGTAAAATCTCGGCCTGATGACAAGCCAACCTACTTTGTCGGAGTTCTTTAACGTCGGTGAAAATGGTTAGAAGGATGATTGCAATGTCTTTTCAGGAATAACTTGGGCTGTTCGGGTTACGTGCCATGAACGATTTACACTCGGTCACTTCGCCAATAATGTACCTATCATACGGACGACAAAAGATTGACAGTCTATTACGGGAGGGCATCAACGACTATTCAAGTAAAGCCAAAAATTTCATACGTAGAGAATATCTGCTGGAATGTCTTTCATCTCACCATATCTTCATAGTCTTCCGGGCCGAGGTCATCGATAATCAAATCCTCAGCAACGATAGGTTTGTCCAAATCCTCTTCATCCGATTCATCGCCAGCCAAGCGAGTAGCGTCCACCTCCGGCCCGTCGCTTTTCAACTGCAGTACCTTCTGCCTGAACACCTCGGTCGTGATCTTCCTCAACTCAACAGCAAAGATACTGCTTTTTCCCATCCTGGCTTTGAAGATAGTTGCCGTCTGCTTGGTCGAGGCTAGCTTGACCTGTGGGTCGACCAGGTCGCCAACTGGGTTGGGGACGCCGGCAGTGAGGGTGATCTGTCCGATTGGGAGTTCAACATTCCCCTCGTGTATGCGGGACTGCGCACCGTCCATGAACAGCTCGACGTCCTCGCATATCATGATTCCGACGACTAGGCACACGGGCCACGTATTGAAGAAGGAAATCCACACTGGGGCGGTCTCCTTGACGTCGGGATCCTCTTTCAGCTTGGCCCAAAATTGGTCGAGCTGCTGGATGCGCTTGTAGCGGATGAACTTCCCGGCCAGGTGGACGCTGTCCTCCTTGTTGCCGCTCACCGAGTATCCACCAATTGACTTTAGTGAGGCCGCGAGCTCTTTTGCAGTGGCGCCTGCTTTGGCGAGGACGAAGTCGGTGGCGGAGCCCTTCTGATGTTCGTGAGTCCTGTATTTGACTGGTGAGTCGGGCACGTAATTAGTCGATGGACTGAGGGGTTCCTTTATGATGGCTCCGAGTATCGCGTCTTCGAACTCGGATGCTTCCATCCATGCCTGATATTTCAAAATGACGAATTTCGGGTCTCCTTTCATGTCGCGCTGTGTCGTATGATCCACTGGTTGGTTGCACTAGGACGTCGGGTTTGGGTTGAATTCAGATTTTATTGTGATATCTTGGGCTTTGCAGGAAGCTTTTGAAATCGTGTCGCCTCAAGTGCGTGGTATGTGCGTTACTCGGACCCCGCTTTGAGGCTGAGATGTTGGAATAGCGGGCGACGTGGCCTGCGCGATTATTTGGTGCCACGGGTTTGTTGGGGTTCGCCAGGAGCTACTCCGAACTGCGCTCAGCCGCTAATCCTTCCCCAATAGCGGGATAAATTAACATATTTTCGTTGGCCCATCAAATGAGCGGCACGAGACTCATCCTCACATGTGAGATGCCATACTGTACCTGTTGTCCTTACTCGATACCCTTGTTCACGCCCTTTAGTGCCTCTGACGGCGGATGGAGTGAAAAGAGTAAGATCTTATAAGAAAAGTACCACAATGTTTCAGATGAATACAGTATCTAGATCATACTCTAGTCCTATTCTCCCTTGAACACTTTCAGAGCAGAACGTTCCTCCACATAATCGCACTCTGATCTCATAAACTTCTAGTGCTATAGTTAAATGTAGTAAGGCAGTCAACTCACACAGTAAAAAGTTGGGCTTCCCCATTACAATGGGCCTTTGCTCAAGAACACGGGTTGCAATGTTTGTTATGAATTCTGTATCTATGCCCTCGGGTATCCCATTAGTTCATGCACCAGATCCTGCTTGATTTTGTCCTTGCTGTAGTTTGCGAAAAACCATTCTGGGCTGATCCAATCATAGCTGTCCCTTTTATTCTCCCTCGACATCATGCGGAAGATTTTTCGCATACCTTGCGGACTCAACGGCTCAGTATTCCACCCATAATCAGGCATCTCCCTTTGGATGTAGCCTACCATGAAAGCTGCAATTGAAATTGCAACAGGTGTAGCAAATGACGTGCCGGACATATGCTTCATCGTCTTCTTCTCTGCATCAGCTTCGTTGGGGTTCTGTAATGGCCACCATGACTCTATGCATTCGCCAACGACGCTAAAGTTGTCCTTCTTCGTCTCCGCTCCCTCCGCGGTAGGGCTAAAGGAGGACGGGTTGCCGCTCGCTGTTGCCGAGTGGATGCAGAGAACATCGTCGTACTTACCGGGGTAGGTGCGTGGTTTGTTTCCGCCATCGTTGGATGCCGATGCAAAGACGACGATCCCCGCGTTCAGACAATTCTTAATCTCTTTCAGGATCTTGTCCGGAGTGCCAGTCTTGCGGAAGCCAAAGGACAGGGAGATCATATGAACCTTCCATTTGGTTCTAGCATGTTCCAACGCCTTTCTGTCTGTCAGTACAGGTTCTGCTAAACATCAAGGGTGTAAGGGAGCAATCACTTCGATGATTCTTTCCCTCACTGCAACCTTTTCTCTTTCGCCATATATTCGGTTTTCCGTGAATTTCCAGATATATAGATCAACGTTATTGGTAAGGTCGAGCACGATGCCGGCAATGTGGGTACCATGGCCGGATGCATCCACTGTTGCGTCGCCACCGGTAAATGACTTACATTCTATTATCCGGCCGTACTCCTTTTTCACGTCCGGGTGGTTAATGTCGATTCCTGTGTCCAAGATGGCGACTTTGATCCGTTCGCGTCCACGGCCAATACGGAAATTTGATCGCTGCTTCTTGAACTCAGTCATCCATTTCCTGGTATCCTTACACTTCCTACTTGTTCGTTAGCTTCTCTAGTTCCTACCTCAGGACAGTATGAACTATGCGTCTCTTACTGATCGTTGGGTGGGGCTACTCTTTCATCGCCAAACAGCTCACAGTCCTCCAGATCCATATTGGTTATCTCAGGCTCCGAATCACGATCTTGAATTTGGTGCGGTTCATCTGTAACTGCGCAGTTGAATGATGAATTCTCCGCCAGCTGAGATGGTGCCTGTGTTACATCTTGCATACCCACCGAATCAAGTCTGAAAGTGGCGTCGCAAAGTCCATCGGATGACTCAAAGTTCATCGGACCAGGGTCGAACTTTGCAGGGCACTCATCGGGGCAATCATACACCATGTTGAAAAAGTTCTCAAGCGGCCCAACAACCCACCTGTACAAGTTATCCCGTACACGCGTGGGATCGCTCCCTAGCTTGGTCGTATCAGGCTTCACACAGATTTCGATCACCTGTTTTAGTGGCTTGTAGGTCTTAGTTCGACTTTTCCACTCTTTGGAAATGATGAATTCGCCAGCGGTTATGTGGCCGGCATTTTCGCGTGGCTGGCCGTTCGCATCGATAAATTCACTTGGGTGAAGTTTTTCGATGCCCTTACCTAGTTCTATCTCGAGGAGCATGATTCCCAGAGCCAGAACTTTGGGGAAGATGTGAGATTGCCTCGGAGCCTCAGTTGTGGCTTCATTTTCCTGCGATGGATCTCCCTGATGAGGGTGCAGCCCTGGTGCAGAGGTTCGCAATTCGGTTGAGATGAAGGGTCGGTGGTTTAGTGAGGCCCCTTTTTGCAACTTTTCTTGACGTTGCCGCATGAATTGTACTGTTCTCTTGTTCCAGTCCTCCGCCATCCAATCTGACTCGTAAAACTGCCAGACCGCTTTTGCAAGGAGATAAGAAAGTAGTAACTTGCGCTGGCCGTCTTTATCCAGGCTACCCGATGCCAGAACCTTTTCAAGGGGTACGCTAGGCGCCTGAAGAGAGATTCCATTCCCTTTGGGTAATAATTCGATGCCTTCGTCGAAGAGGGCACTACGGGAAACACTAAGCTTCAACCGACCTAGTTCTGGTGAACGAATACGGCGGCAAAAGTTCGATATCATCTTGCCGGTTTGTACAAATCGGGGGGCGTTGGATTCAGTAGTTGGATTGCTGGTGTCAGATCTAGTCACACTACGGCCTTGAAGACTGCCACTTCAGGGTGTCCAAACGGCGGGAATCCCACAGGACATTTCATGGAATAATCCATAAAATATTCCATGGAACCCCTTGCCGAAATCCATCTGCGCGATGCCTGGATCCGGAGTGACAGCCTCTCAAGGGCCGAAGTGTACAACATGTCAGCTGTTGATCGTGGCCTCCCACCACGAAGAGGAAGCATACTTCTCCAGGAACACGTGTATCTGTGTCTCCTTCCATTCGCCTTCACCAGTTTCACAATTGCCAATGAGGTGTTGGTGTAAGAAGAATACGTCGACTGTGACGCCATCGTCTGGGCCTGTGGACCGCACGACGCCATTCAGGGCGACATTTGCCTTGAAATCGCCACTGCCGATAGTGCAACAGCAAAGCTGGCAAAGTGTTGAGTATAGCTTCTGGAGGCACTGGTTAGTATCGTCATTCGACACTTGCTTCGAGTTCGATTTGGTAAGATCCGAAAGCTCGGGGCCGCGTGGTTCGCGCTTGACGTTGGCAAACGCCTTGAAGGATTTTTGAAACTTTTCCCGATCTTTGATTGCCTCCCCATATAGAGTTTCTGCTAGGCGTTTAATGGAACGTTGAGCGCGCTGCGGCTTTTCGTTTAGGACGTCGACGAGGCGAGGATACGAGCTCTGGTTATAAGGGCTTGTTGGTTCTTTGAACTGGGCCGGCCACTACAAAGAACATGACTTGTTAGCGAGACTGAAACACAGTACTAGGTATTCCTATGGATATTTGCCTCTACTAGTCTTTCAAGGATAACAAGAAGCCGCGAAACCCTCAGCTCGGTCAGAGAAGCCGTCTTGTCCAGCCGCCCTCCTACATCAAATAACAGCGAGGAGAGTACAGCGAAGAAAGGACTTGATTTGGGTTGTTTGGCTAAAAAGCTAGATTCGTCGCGAAGGGCAGCCGTTGCCTTGACAGCAAAGGCAACGAGGGCGTCTTTGTCTGGAGGTAGCTCCTGCTCGCATTGGAGATTGCGGCTGGGAGTAGCTGGCCGAAGCGATGGAAGGGTGCCTGCAGACGATCGGGTCAGCGCCGTATGCCCTCGTCGAGCAAGAGATGCCATGTTTGTGATTCTCCTTCCAAATAGGTTGGTTTTCGTCGTCGGATTCACGATCTGGTTCATGGCAGTAGATAGCGACCCATGGTCCGTGCACCTTTGGCCCTTCCCATTGACAATCCGTCAAGGTATCTGTACAGTCGCGTTTCAGCTGATATTCTAGATGTTATTCCAGAAATTATTTACCAACATATCCCACACGATGTTCCAAAGGACATTCCAGGCGATATTCTAGGCGACGTTCATCCTGAATATTCACCCTCGGTCGAAAGTCGGGATGCTATTTTTGTACCAAATAGATGAGGCATTCAGGCAGCACTGCTCAGCTCAAACCCCGACACCCGATGAGGTAGGGTCAGACTTTTGATCTGATCTGCCGTCGCTGAACTCGATATTCCTTGCGGTCCAAATCATACGTCTCACCATGGATGATGGCGCCGTGATTCATCTCATTGCCAGAAAGTGTAAAGGCGTCTTCGCGGACTGCATCGCCAATCCAGCTTTGGGCGAGCAAGCGTGGATCCGATCCGCGCAAGGCGACTTCAACCTCTGGTGCGCCGGTATTAAAGCAACTAGGACCGACAAGTCATCTTTGGATTATCGCCTGAGGAGAAAACAAGATGTGCGGGAGGCCATCTGCGACCTGCTTCAGGGCTTGGTCGAGGCCCTGCACAAATGCCGGCAGTTGATCGTTGGTAAGTTCAAACGGACATCGGAAACCCATCCAAAATTAACTCATAACTGGGAATTAATCATTTCGCAGCAAAATCGGAGACTGGCCCCGGCTCGGCAGGTGCTGGAGAGCCCCAATCAGCTGATCCTGATCCGGATCCGGACAGCCCTCAGAGCCCTGTGTCCTGGGAAGCCATTTCGAATGAGTCTAGCCGGCCAGACTCTCTCTCTGGGGATGAAGATTCAGATCCGATCCTTTCTGAGTACATTTCTTACGTCAAGACGATCCTTGGTCAACTCCTGAGGATCTCTCTGGCCATTCGAAAATCTGGTAACAAATATAGATTCGAGAAAGCAGACGCCGCATTAGACGAGAGAACTTTTGAAGAATTCCGCAAACATCTTACCACTGTCATTTTAATGGCGTTCGAAGACTCGGAAGCCCAAAAACTCACTGCTGCTGAGAAGATGCATCGAGCTTCAGACTACGACAGATTGACCCCAATCCAGAGACGTATGGTCTATGCCAACATCCTCAGGAGAAATCGTATTGAATTCGTGACAAGATCTCGGGCCCCAGAGAGCCATCCGAAGCCCGCATTACAACAGCTGGAGCGAGTGGCCGGGGCTGGCAATGAAGCAGCCCCTGAACTCCCAGCCGTTGATAATAGCCCCGACCCCTATCAACCTACGCCCAGTATCACCGCGCCCCCTCCGTCCCAAACGGCCGCGAGAGATTCTACCCGATCGGAGACTTTTACCGTTGCCGCTACCGCTACGGAGGTCGGCTCCAAACTTGATATCAAGGATATTTTGGCGAGGAAGACCTCATCTGGAGCCACTAAAATGACAAGAATAGGTGCTTCGCAAGCTTATCCTAGCTGCCCAAATTTTGGACCCGACGGATCGCTGATATGCCCATACTGCGATGACATCTTACCGTCGGACTTTTGGGATTCCAAACGCAACGACAGATGGAAGTAAGTGCCCAAGCAACGCGTTTCACCTTCAAGATTCACCCGGCTGACTGGCTTGATGTATAGAGCACACGTTGTCCAAGACATAGTCCCATATTCTTGCATAATGGACGACTGCGATATTCCAGATGAGATGTATCTCACTGTCGAAAGTCTGCTTGGACATATGCTCGAAAAACATTCCGTGATACGTTGGACTTGCGATTATTGTGCCTATGGCTCGAACGACAGCAAGGAATCCACCGCCGAGGAATGGGAATCACATATTGCAGCGAAGCATGGAGACATCATTCCGGTTAGCCAGCGAGCCATCCTCGCCGAATTGAACAAACGGCCAATGATCGGACCTCTGTCCTGTCCTCTGTGCCAGTTCACCACTCAGTCCATGGATACGAAGATCGACGACCACATATTGCAACACCTGCATGAATTTGCTCTCAGGGCTCTTCCCGATGGTGCAAGGGAAATAGACGACGAAGGGAGTAAGACGTCTCAGGGATCCGGGTTTCTATCACATACGCAATTAAACAGTGTCGATGCAGCCATCGCCTGCGAGTATCCGATTATAACACTTGAAGAAATTGAAGACGCGATGGACAGCGCTTGGCATCTTTTCTCGACTTGGGGAATCAAATCCCTTCGACCTGGACTTAAGTTGCCGTTGCCTTCAGATGCTGCTGCAACTGAGCTGTGGCAAACCAAGTCCCGCAGGCTTATAGAGATTCTAGACACCCTCAATTTCATATCTCAGGATGGCATGAGGTGGGAACTTCTAAACACATGTGACGTAGCGGTAGAGGCGGTAGAGGATATGAATTCCGCGGCCGTAGCTAACGCACAACCACCCCCACTCAACAAGAGTAAGAGATCCCCATACTCAAGTAACATGTTCACTGTTTTCACAATTCAGGAACCCTCTAACTAACAAACCACAGCCAACTCTGTCCAATACATATCCGTGCCATTCCCACCATCATATTTTACTGTTCGCGACGATATACTGGACAAGCTCGAGGATCTTCTCCTTTTCCCCGGTCAGGTCCCCAACCAACAGTTGAGAATAGCACTCATAGGCCCAGAAGGGGCGGGGAAAACGTCAATCGCCCGCCTTTTCGTCCACAGAATGCGAGAGCAGTCTGAAGACTGTTCTGTTTTCTGGGTAGATGCAAGTACCGAAAATAGCATTAAACAGTCTTATAATGCAATATCAAGAGAGTTCGGCGACCTCCCGGGGTGGACCGGCTCTATCTCCGACAGAGTTCAACTTTTCCTTCGTCATCTCACCTGGACATTCAACGGCCGTTGGCTGGTCGTACTGAACGGCTTAAAATATCAGACCGCTCTGTATCTGAGCTTCGAGAATCTATTACCACAAGGACTACAAGGGAGCCTTCTCTTCACAGCCTCAGATCCTACCTGTCTGGCCCTTCTCGGTCCCGTGAAGACTGTCCAGGTTCCGAAATTGGATGATGAAACTGCTATTCAACTATTCGGGCAGGTCTACCATATTAGTCAGTTATCGTAAATTCTAAGAAGAGCACCATGAAACTGACACTCTATAGGTCAAGACGACCCGCTTAGCCTCCTACCGTTAGCAATGGGTGCGCCGTTCAACGCATACGCCCGCCAGGACGAACCTGCCTGCCTCCCTGATACGCGTGTCGACCTTCTACAAGAGATATATGACTGGGCTGATGGAAAGGATGGACAAGATGAGCGACGTATCTTCTGGCTGAACGGCCTTGCTGGGACGGGAAAGTCAACCATCGCCCGCACCGTCGCCCGTAGATACAATGAGCAGAAACGTCTTGGAGCCAGCTTCTTCTTCTCAAGGGGTGGCACAGATGTGAGCCATGCCGACAAGTTCTTTACAAGTCTAGCGGTACAGCTCGCTGTCAATGTGCCATCTCTTCGACAGTACATCTGTGAAGCCGTTACAAAGCGGAGTAATATTGCGAGCCTATCCCTCTTGGAGCAGTGGCGTCAGCTTGTTTTAAGTCCACTATCGAACCTACAGAGCGAATCATCTCAGTCTTACATTCTTGTCGTCGACGCACTTGATGAGTGTGAGGACGATAAAGATGTCCGGACTATTCTGCAGCTCCTAGCTGAAGCTCGGTCATTAACGACGGTGCCACTTAAAGTCTTTCTTACCAGCAGACCTGAAATTTCAATTCGATACGGTATGCGCAATATCCCACAAGCTCAGCACCAGGACTTTCTACTCCATAACGTGCCGCCCACGACTGTTAACCATGACATCTATTTATTCTTGGAATACAATCTAGGTATAATCAGGCAGGAGTGGAGTCTTGGAGCAAACTGGCCAGGCGAAGCGGCTCTAAGACAGCTGGTTCTATACTCTTGTGGCCTCTTTATTTGGGCGGCAACAGCATGTCGGTTCATCCGTGAAGGGAAGCGATTCGCACGCAAGAGACTAGATACAATTCTTAAGGGCAGCAGCAGCGCTATTGCCGCACCAGAGAAGCACCTTAATGAGATCTACTTTACTATCCTTAAGCACTCAATCTCCTTGGAATATTCGGAGGAAGAGAAAGACGAGGTATATGATATATTAAAGCATATACTTGGAAGTATAGTAGTGTTACTCATCCCTCTTTCTACCTCTTCGTTAAGCACGCTATTGCACCTTGTAAGGGAAGAAGTCGACCAGACATTTGAGGACCTTCATGCGATCCTTGATATTCCAGTCGACCCGACTCGCCCGCTTCGCCTACACCACCCTTCATTTCGCGACTTCCTCCTTAACAAAGATCGATGTGGGGAGTTTTGGGTGGATGAGAAGGAGGCACACCAGAAACTAGCTGCTGGGTGCATACAGCTTATGTTCCAGACACTTAAGAAGGACATTTGCGAAATGCATGCTCCCGGTAGTCAAGTTAGCCAAGTTGAGAGCAGTCGTCTGCAGGAATGCCTCCCCCCTGAAGTTCAATACGCATGCCTCTACTGGGTTCAGCATCTGCAAAGGAGTGGCTCTCAGGCTTACGACGGCGAGGAAGTCCACCAATTTCTGCAGGCTCATCTACTACACTGGCTTGAGGCACTTGGGTGGATTGGCAAGACCTCAGAAGGGATTCAAGCAATCTTGTCCTTAGAGGCTTATATTCCGGTAAGCTATCTATATATTACTTAGAGGAATCTAACTTGTCCTTAGGATACTAAAAGCCCTAATTTATATGCATTTATCCATGATACAAAACGATTTGCTTTATATTACCGATCAATTATTGAACAGGTTCCCCTTCAATTATATTGTTCAGCACTTGTCTTCTCCCCAGCGCAAAGTATAGTTCGAGTAGCGTTTGAGAAGTGTATCCCGTCTTGGATCCAAAGGAAACCCAAAGTCCAAGAGCGTTGGGATGCCTTGCTACAGACGCTCGAGGGCCATTCTGCCTCTGTCTCTTCTGTGGCCTTCTCACCCGACGGCAGGCAGGTCGTCTCTGGATCTTACGATAAGACAGTGCGGCTCTGGGACGCCGTCACTGGCGCAGCACTTCAGACGCTCGAGGGCCATTCCGATTCCGTTACGTCCGTAGCCTTTTCACCTGACGGTAAGCAGGTTGTCTCTGGCTCCGCCGACAAGACTATGCGGCTCTGGGACGCCGTCACCGGCGTAGCACTTCAGACGCTCGAGGGCCATTCTGCCTCTGTCTCTTCAGTGGCCTTCTCACCCGACGGCA
>JAPZOX010001192.1:0-11537 GCA_037952655.1 Hymenoscyphus sp. LP001
TTTTTTTTTTTTGTGTGTTTCTTTATCATTTTCCGTTGGGGGGGGGGGGGGGGGGAGTAGGATAAATATGGTTGGTTGGTGATGTGAAACCGGGAATTTTTATACATCCGGTGGGTGGGATCAGCAAGACCCAATGCTCTAAACCAAATATGGAATGCAAGGATGCGGCCCACGGTTCTTTACTTGCTGCTTTAGAGAGTTAAGTCTACAGCATGAACACAGCAGCAAAGGTTCGAAATGGTTGAAGCCTTGCCGTGTTGTATCATTACCGAAGCCTGACCTGCTGAATTGTATATTCTCGCATCTCATTATAAGTGTTATCTTTCAAATCTATCACTGTATTTATTTCCCTTGAAATTCGTGCATTGAGGTTGCACAAGTCTACAAACATGGCCCCCTCGAGTTCTAGCGTGTCCAACAATCCCGAGGTGCATTGCTTCGTCAAATATCGAGTTCCAACTATGCTAACATTCCGCAGGCCCCAAAAGGTCTGACAACCATTTGGCCAGTTGATTACAGTGATCACCGAGAGACGATGAATTGCGCTATTGAGTATAGACCATACTTTTCTCTTGCCACTATTTCAGTGTCCTAGGGTGTGATCTATACGGGCAAGAATTGTTTTAATAATTTATAGTGTTGTTGCGGTCCATGGTTTAAATGGGGGTTCTCTAAGGACCTGGACCGAGAACGGCGTTATGTGGATCAGAGATCTGTTGCGCAGCAAACTTCCTAATCCAAGAATTATGACGTTCGGATATAATGCGAATCTGTACACTGATTGTGCTGCGGGAAGGATCAAAGATTTTGCAAACAATCTGTACAGCATGCTGGAGGACGAGAGAGAAACACCACAAGTAAGTGAGGCCGTAAGCGAACGTTCAAGAAATCAAACCCTGATTCTTCCCAGGAAAGATCAAGACCGATAGTTTTCATCTGCCACAGTATGGGAGGCTTGGTTCTGAAAAGAGTAAGTTGATTGAAAGGTTCTTGTCTCAAGTTCAAGCTCAAGTTGACACGATAGGCACTTGTTATTGCCAACGCGAAGAATCCAGAAACATCCCTTCTCCGTTCTCAAGGGGCAATAATTTTTCTAGCCACTCCCCATCGAGGAAGTAAGAGCGCTCTCTGGGCAGAAATTGGAACCCGAATGTTGAAAGCTGCTAAACTTGGAACTTCTAGTACAAAAGAGCTGAAGTTGTTCTCTACAACTGTTCAAGATATCGAAGAGGATTTCGTCCCACTATCCAAGAGATTCAAGATAGTCAGTTTTTATGAACAAAAAGGATACCCTGGTCTGGGCTTGGTAATGTCACACCCTCTGCTCGTTGTCATATTGCTAAGGGTTTGCTGCTTAGATTGTGGAACCAATATCGGCAAAGATGAATGTTGATTCAGAGCTGGACACGATTGGACTGGATGTTACACATAGCGAGATGAGTCATTTCTCAGATGCCAACAACGATAATTACAGAATTGTGGAAAGAAAAATCACCTCTCTTGTTAGACAGCACCTTGCGACTGGTGTACAAGGGGAGTAGAGATATATCTTTGAGTTCCTATTTCTTAACTAACAAATACAAGATATGGCTGAAACCCCACTGCCAGAACTGTCGCAGAACCTACCAATTCGTCAACAGATCCGTAGTGATGCTCGTCCGGAGCTCACCAGTCACCACCAATACCCCTCAACCTTTCAAAATACCACGACAATGTCATCAGACCATCGTCACTCTCGATCCATGAGCTCTGTTGTCGAAAGCACAACTGGCGATTTCTTGTCGATCAATCAGCAACCTATCATTGGCAATCAGTTACCTTTTGTTCCTCAAACTTTTATTGGACGAGGTATGCTTCATGCTGAATTTTCCTCAATTCCGTTGTTAATTCTGACTCAGACGACATTTTATCCCAACTTGGCAACCATTTACAGAACGAGTCGATCCCGACCCCTGCCTTCGGACTTTGGGGGGGTGGTGTCGTGGGGAAGACACAGATTGCCTTGAAATATATCTCCGAACATTTCTCTCGATTTAGCGCCATATTTTGGGTTTATGCGGACACCACGCTCAAAATATTGGACGCATACGATACCATCGCAAGGAAGCTCGCCATAGACGAGAAGTTTGGTTCTTCACAGCAAGCAGTGGAGTTTTTCAAAAGTTGGCTACAGAACAATTCGAACTGGCTGCTTGTATTTGACAATGACGACTTGAATGTTGTTAGTCCATACTGGCCAATGCATTTTGGAAGGGGCGGATCGATAATTGTCACCTCAAGAGATCCTGGAGTAGCCTCTCGTACCGGACCTCTCACAGGCTCGGTCGAGGTGGCATGTCTCTCTGAACAAGAGAGTAGTGACATGTTATGGTCTCAACTCGACGATCCAGATGCTTCCGAAAAACATCTCGCTTTGGAAATTGCCCGTCGTTCAGGTGGTTTACCTCTCGCGATAAACCATATGGCTAGCTATATTGCTCAACACGTCGATACACTTGAGGAGTTCATTGATATATATGATCACAACGAGAGCCTAGTTGTGGAAGATCACCCAACCGGTGCAAATTTCACCTACGAGCACGATTTGGCAACAGCATGGCTCATGTCAATGACATCGCTCCAGTATGAAGCACTGCAGCTTCTTGATCTACTCTCTCTGCTTGATCCGGATGAGATCCCCATTGGCCTTGTTAAGCACTTTCAGGCTCCAAAAGGCACGATCCTCCCAGCTATTGGGGATCGAGCAACTCAACTCAAGGCCGTAAATGCATTGACACGAAGCTCTTTGGTTAAGAAAGCTAAAGGCAAGCACTCCAAGCCTCTACTCAGTGTCCACCATTTTGTTCAAAGCTCCGCACGACGCCAATTGGCGGTTGACCCCGAGCGCCGCCGTGAAGCCTTTACCTCAGCCCTTTTTTGTCTTAATGCAGTCTACCCTCGGCAAGAAAGAGGTCAGTCAATGGTAGAATTTTACCCACAATGCGCACAATATACTTCACACCTGTTGAGTCTAACGAAGTACTACAACGAAGATAAGGAAAAGTTTCAACCTGACAGCCGAATGGCAGAATTGCTGGCTCACTGTGGCTGGTATTTGTTTGAGCGTGGCCAAGGAGATGGGGCGTTGCCTGTATTGCGTACCGTGGAGGACATGCAGCGTCTGGTCAGCCAGGACAGTCAAAACCTGGGTCTAATCTACAACAACCTCGGTGCTGTCTTGATGATTAAGCGAGAGGAGCAGGAGGCACTGAGATATACTTTGAAAGCGATAACCCAGCGGGAGTCCTCGATTGCACGAGAAGACCCGGAAATCCAGCAATTGGGAATATCATACATGAACTATGCAAATGACATTCAACTTCTTGAAAAGTCCGATCGCCAGGAATCAATCAAATACTTCAACAAGGCCCTGGAAATCTCCAATACGTGCCCAGGAAGTACACCAGAATCGCGAGAGCTAGTTTTGTCCAACACAGCATATGCTTACTACAGATGGGGTCTTCTAGACAAGGCACTTGAATACGTGGAGCAAGCGATTGCGCTTCATCCACTATCTCGTCGGATGACGACGTTTATGCTATATACCCTCTACTATTATGGTAATATACAATGGGCCATGGGCAAGCGGACTGAGGCTTTCCAAACACACAAGAGCTCTCTTGAAAACAGAAAAGAACTTCAAGGAAATGGGCATTTTACAACTGGTGTTTCCTTGTTCAAGACCGGGTCCTTAGCATACACACTTGGTCTCGAGGAAGAAGCGATCGGGTACTTAATGGACTCTGAGGTAACATTCCGCTCTTACCACGATGACAAAGGATTATGGCCAGGGTCATGTTTGAAACTCGGTCGTGTGCTCATAGATAAGGGAGCAAGGCTTAGTGATGTTGAAGCAAAAAGTCAAGGGACGAAGTTTTGGAATGACGGGATGGCCGTGGCGAAGCAGCTTATGGGCCTTGGTTTTACCCCTCAAACTGACGATGATTTCAACTTGCTTGTGCGGAATGTGTCAAGATAATATTTTAATAATGTATTCTATTCTACAAACTTACTAAATTAACCTCATTGAGGCAAAATGTGATGTTCGCTATGGCATTGATTATGCATTTCGACTGAGTGATTAGGAAACTTCAGGATGCATAACATATAACGACCAATGAATGAGGAAAAGAACATGCAAATATAATTGCCCGAGATCACGTTTTCGCCACGTCAGAGTTTTAAAACGTATGGAGACCTCGTTTCTTGCCAAATTACTGTCTTTTTCAAGCACAAACCACTCATTCGACCCCAAGAGAATGTCTTTCACCCTGTTGCCCGCGAGTATTGAAGATGTTCCGGCATTGACGAAATTGCATTTCGAGTCATTTCTATCAACATGTACGCTAGAGAAGCAGCTGTACCCACGCGGTGCAAGTTCCATCGTTTTGAGCTCTTCAATTGAAACAAGATTGAGGTCCTTCAAAAAACCCCACATTCGTTACATTAAGGTGGTTGATTTTGACAATGACATTGCAGAGGATTCAAAACAGGGTATGATCTTTCGTTGGGGTGTCTGTCTTGAAATGCCTGTTGATGATTTTATGGTATAGTCACAAGCCACCAGAAGCTCATTTGGTTGGTTACGCGAGGTGGTACATTTGGAATGAAGACAAACCAATACAAAACTGGGACGTCCCGTATGTTGGAGATGGCGACAGCGGGTTAGTCGGCGACGTGACCAAAGATCTGCAAGAGAGGTTCTTAGAATTGTTGCACGAGCAAAAGAGGAAGCATATTGGAGGCCAAAAGCATATATGTAAGCCCTCACAGCAATACTCAGATGAATGAAGACTGACAATTGAGTGTACTATTACAGATCTCTCCCTTCTCGCGACTAGCCCAGTATATCAAGGTCGTGGTTGTGGAACTATGCTTCTTCAATGGGGGCTTGAAGAGACCAGTCGAAGAGGTTTGGATTGCTTTCTTCAGTCAACACCCAATGCGCACCAATTTTACCTAAATGCAGGATTTGCGGATGTTTCCTATTTCGATATTGAGCTGGAAGCTGAGTCACACAAAAACACCGTCGAGTTGATCAATTATAGAACGACTCTCATGAAAAGAGGATGTAGTTGAGTGGTCGTAATAACAGAGAGGAGAGTTTTACTCAAATCTTAGATTTAAGAAGAGCTTACACGTTAGTTTTTGAGAAGAATTGAAGTAATTGCAATGGTTCTTTGTTCGTTTAAAAGAGATCTTGTCGCTATTAATACTTTAGGAATATATTTTATCGATGTTTTCTCTTTGCTCTAGTATATTTTATCTAATAATTAAATAATTAATCAATTGTACGCTGATTTCACCAATTTCTCGGACTTGTAGAATAATTAGTTTATCTACCAATTATATATAAACGATTAAAAATAAGGTTCTTCCAACTTCTTATTATACAAACGCTCTAACTATAATATACTTAGTTTCTATTTATTCTTTATATATAAAGCTAAATAGGACCTAAGTAGATAAGAGAATAATTTTTAAGAGTTAAGTCTATCTCTTATTAAAAAGAGCCTTCTTTTTACTTATTTTATTATATAAAAAGACCTCTCCTCTCTTATTTCTCTTATATTTCTCTTTTCTTAATTACCTTTAGTATACTAAACAAGATTAAATATTATTAGAATTAATATATAATATTAAATTTAGAAATTTGATTTAGTACTATTATAATCTCTTTCTCTCTACTACTTTACTAAAGCTTTCGAAAACTTTTTATATTTTAGTATTATAATACTAAATATAACGTGGTTTATTAGGACCCTGCGCATATCAGGACCCTGCGCACTTTTGCCGACTCTCCTACCCCATCATTTTAACACGCGTTTTTCACCCTTTCCAATGAAGGTACAAACTCAAGAAGCACGTATTATTTTAGCTATTAAAGCTATTCGAACCTCTAAAAGAAAACTAAGTCGTCGAAAAGCTACAAAAATCTATAAAGTTCCTAAATCTACACTTCGCCTTAGAATAAACAGCCATACTCTACTCTCTAATCGTCGGCCAGCAAATTCTAATTTAACCGAATTAGAGGAGGAGGTTATTATTCAATATATACTTAATATAGATATAAGAGGCTTTGTACCCCGGCTAGCTAGTATAGAAGATATGGCGAATTATATCCTCGAATCGCAGAGGGGGAGACGTGTTAGGAAGCTCTAGGCACATCGATTTATATAACGACAACCAGCCTTAAAGACGCGTTTTAATCGCATTTACGACTTCCAAAGAGCCTTATACGAAGATCCTAAGCTTATTAGTACATGGTTTCGACTAGTAGAAAATATAAGAGCAAAATACGGCATTCTAGACTACGATTTTTAGAATTTCAACGAAACTGGCTTTATAATAGGCATAATCACTCCTTCTATGGTTATTACACATGTAGATCGACGTAGCAGAGGTAAGGCAGTTTAGCTAGGCAATCGAGAATAGGCTACTATAATTGCTTATATCAACGGCGAAGGTAGGAGTATTCCTCTATTTTTAGTAGTAAAGAGGAAATACTACCTCTTAAGTTAGTATACTAAGAGCGGCCTTCTATATAACTAGGTTATTAAACTAATAAGTAATAGCTAGACGAATAATAAGACAGGTCTAGAATAGCTTAAGCACTTTAATAAGTATACTTCTACTCAAGTAAAGAGTCTATATCGAATACTTGTTCTTAATAGATATAAGAGTTATAAATCGGCCGAATTCTAAGAGTACTATAAGATATATAATATTATTACTCTTAGACTACCTTCTTACTCTTCTTATTTAACCTAGCTACTCGATATTAGGTGTTTTAGTACCTTAAAACAGGTATATAGTCGATAAATTAAGACTTTTATTAAAGCTTATATTAACTATATTACTAAGGTCGAGTTCTTTCTCGCCTTTAAAGCAGCGTATATAGAATCAATAACAGCCTAAAACGCTTAAGCTAGATTCTACAGAGCTGGCTTAGTACCTTTTAATCTATAAGCTATGATTTTAAAGCTTAATATAAAGTTATAGACACCGACCTCTACTAAGCCTCTCTCTACCGACGCTAACCCTTAGGTCTCTTAGACTTCTTATAACCTCGCCGAAGCTCTTTTATAAACAACTCTTATTAAGAACCGGATTACTAGTTACTAAGGAAGCTCGCTAACACCTATTTTCTAGACAGTTGTTACGTTAGCGAAAGGTATAGAGTAATTAGCTTATGAAGTAACCCTTTTAACCGCTGAGGTACGTATACTTCGAGCAGTAAATGAAGCCCTTAGTAAGCGTCGCAGAGCTAGGAAGACTCATGTACGTCAAGGTGGTGCACTTACTATAGAGGATGTACAGGATATTCTGGCGCAGAAAGACGCAGATGAGCAGGTTCGACGCGATATGCGTGTAGAGGGGGTTAGTCGGAAGGTGGGGCAATTAACTAGCAGGCGCTGTGGCACTTGTGGAAAAGCTGGTCATAATGCGCGAACTTGTCAAGTAGATGTAGATATGTCTAGTTCATCAGATTCTTAGTAGTTTCAGTTAAATTTATATATTGTAGTTGTTTAATTATGTTTTAAAGTAGTAGAGAAGGGCAAAAGTGCGCAGGGTCCTGATATGCGCAGGGTCCTGATAAACCACGTTATTATTATTTAATTATTTAAAGATTTAATATTATAGAATTATATATAGATATAAGCTTACTGAATCCTCTCGAAGAACCTGCTTTATACTCTCTTACGTCTCACAGGAGAAACCTAGCTAGCTAGCTAATATGAGAAGCAAGTATAAGTTCTATTATAAGAGAGCTAGTAGCTGTAGAGTACTTATAAGCCTTAAGAGAGAGGATTAAAGAGATAGCTTAAGGTTAGAGAAAAACGAGGGGTAGAAAAGGGGGGTAGAGTAGCTGGAAACAGCTAAGGTTATAGAATAATTAGTAGATAAATTAATTATTCTACAAAGTCCGATAAATTAGTGAAGTTCTTAAATAATTGACCAATTCCATGATTGTCAGAATAAAATACACCAGCTCTTATGTAGAACTCCCTCGATGAAACCCCCGTAGATTAACCAGGCGAGTAGCAAAATCGAATTCGACAAGAGAACGAGAGAAGCTCGAAATTTGTGCGTGAAATCAATAGCGAGACGGAACCCACTTGAATATTTTTTGAGGGGTGAAAAGGGTGACTCGATATTCGGTTAGAAGGAAAAGATTTTGACAGAGGAAAAGGAGAAGAAAAAGCGGAACGCATGGACCAACAAACATCCACTAAATACATTTTTTACATAGAGACTTGAAGCTGTTGTACTCTTGTCATCGTCACCTCCGCCGTTTGTGACATGTTGTGTGTAAACCCGCGGCCCTGACTTTGTAACTTTGCAACATCACTGTCGACTTGCATATCATTGCCTCTGTACATCGACTTGGCTGAGTCGAGCAACATAGTACGATCATTACTAAGACCACACAGACATGAGATACTATTGAATCTGCGGTCTTTTGTAAATGATCTTGGTTGTCGATGGAGAAGTGGGGAGGAAATTCAACATAGGTAAAACCAATTGGGGGAGTTTCCAGCAACTCGACAGCATTCGAGATTATTCAGCCTTTTTATTCCATTTGGAACGAAAGGCCTGAATCTTTCATGATATTTCAGAGGTGAAAATTGTGGGAATAATTTTAGTTGAGAAGAGAGAGAAAACCGGACGGTTTTGTAGTGAATCTGCTCAACCAATCACAGAGCTCCACAGTTGAAGCTTCAAAGCTGGGCAGTGAATGTACTCAACCTGAAGTCACACCAAAACACATTAATTAAAGCAACCCTTCACCAGCATCCTGCTATCTTTTACTACCTACCTGACCCCCCAAACTCCAGTGACATGAAGAAAATCGTTTGCCCTCTCCTTCAACGCTGCAGGCCAGAATTGAGAAAGTCAGCCTCGTCGGCTCCTAATGTCGCCGAAAGGCCCAGCCTCCTCACTTAGTCCCCAACACAACCACAAACCGCGTCCAAGCCATCACCATGGTCGCCGAACCATCGAGGCCACTCCTCCTCCCCCAAAACCGAAAAGTCCGACATCTGCAAGGTATATATATTCGCAACCTCACATTATCGCGTCCGCGCGGCCATACAATTGATGATGCGGCACTGAACAAAACGCCCCAGAAGCTGGAAACGCTCCGCGAGCCACAACTACACCATGCCGCTTCATCAGGCGATCTGCGGCGGCCAGCGAAGGAGCGGAGGAGGAGCTCGAATTGGGTGGGCGCAAGTCCTGGATTGAGGCAGAAGAAGCTGGAGGAGGTCATTGATAGTCGGATGGCGGATACCTTTTTTACCATGCATTGTGAGGGGCAGGAGGAGCCGGTTTATATCAGTGAAGTGGCGGAGAAGGCGATGAATCCGAGCTTTCGATTCTTTGATCTCTCGGGTTTGGGTCCAGCTACTACGAGGATGGATACGGTTACGATACTGGTTTGGGTGAAGAGGACGGATTTTACGCCATTGTTGGAGGAGGAGGTTAACCTTCGGAACCTGAGATTTATTGGATCACTCGAAAATCATTCCTTTCCCCCGAACTCGATCGTATTTCAGCTCGTCGATGGCATATATACAATGGAGATGGGCTCGAAGCTACCGAAACCGAAACCCGCCCCCTCATTACCGACTTCCTCATACAGTGCTCTGATGCGACTGTCGAACTTGGATGAATCAATTCAGGATGCGCTTGCGACTCGAGAAGAACTTGCGAATCAGATAAATGCGATATTCAAGGAAACACCAATTGACGAAGCTCCGCAAGCGCGGGAAGGGGCAGCACTTGCGTCCCGATATGTAACCTCAGAGCGGAAGTTACTCAAACAATCAATACGGAAACGGGCAGAACTAAAGGCTTCCATAGCCGCACGAAGGGAAGCCATAAAATCCGGAGAGGAAGTACAAGCACGAACCCAATCAGACATCGACAACGCCCAAGACAAGCTATCCCAATGTCGAAAGCTAGTCGCCCTCACCACCACAGACCTCCACCAACAGCGTCGTAGAATATGCGAAGAACTCCTCAACATCTTCCCCATCGAACCCACAACCTCCCCCCTCTTATTCACAATCTGCGGCCTTCCCCTCCCCAACTCCCAATTCGACGACAAGGATGAGGATACTGTCTCTGCAGGTCTAGGATACGTAGCACGTGTAGTCGAAATGCTACAATACTACCTCAGCGTTCCCCTCCCCTACCCCATAACATCCTTCGGCTCGCGCTCTATAATCAACGACTACATCTCCACCTTGCAAGATAACCAACGCACTTTTCCTCTCTACAACAAAGGTACTCTACGGTTTCGCTTCGAATACGGTGTCTTTCTTCTAAATAAAAATATTGAGCGCCTGGCTGAAAGTCAGGGACTCAAGGTTTTGGATATCAGACAGACGTTGCCGAATTTGAAGTATTTGCTTTATGTTTGTAGTGCGGGGACGAGCGAGTTACCTGCTAGGAAGGCGGGGGGCGTGAAGGGGTTGCTTTCTGTGGCTAGGCTGTGGGATCAGGGGAGTGTTGGGAGTAGGAGGGGGAGCGCGGATAGTGGGGTTGCGGGGGGTGTTGCGGATTCGATACGGGCCGCGATGGAGAATGCGGATGGGAAGTTGAGGACGAGCAGTGGGAATGGGAATGGGAATGGGAATGGGAATGGGGGTGTTTTTGGGGGAGGTGGCCATCAGAGTTTGAGGACTAGTGGGTTGAGGGAGAATGTTTATTAGGGTGTGATGGGTTGAACGTACGGGTAAAGAGAAACATTAGTAATTTAGTAATTATTAGTTGTTAATAAGAGGATTTTATCTTTGGTTCTGGTCTTTTTTGAACTTAAACTTGTGTGTGTTTCCAATGTCAGTTGGGGTCGAGGGTTGACAGTTCTTTAGGGTTGTGGCTTTAGGCAAGAAGACACGAGCGTCTAGATTCAACAGGGTGTTGAGGCGTCACCAAAATGGAAGCAGCGGCCTCCTCTCATTCTGTCTCATGTGTCTGTAGGTGGCCAGACCAGGTGTCGAGGTGTAAGTTATAGCAGGAGCGATCTGAAGAGCAGAATGGTGGCGAGTCGGGAAGGAGCGACCTCAAGGGCGGAAGGCACACCCACCACGATACTGCCTGAACAAGGGAAGCCCCGGGTATTATTTCCTTCTCAGCAAACGGAATTGAGATTTCAGGGCCTTCCAAGTGGTCGAATGCGAGATTTGAAGGCCCCAAAGTCGTAGGAGAAATAAATCGGGATATCTTTTTCTATTTTATTTCTTTTGTGAACTCGAATGTTTTCATTTTTCTTCATATTTCTTCTTTCTGTTTGGGGTTGGAAGTTTGAGGTTGACTAATTGATATACTTACTTTCAAACCTCCAAGATTGTTACCGGGCGCTTCATTCTTTTTTTTTGGGGGGGGGGGGGGGGGGGTTTTTGGGGGGGGGCGGGCGCGGGGGTGGGCGATTCCGGGGTGGGGGAAGGGATAGATTCAATGGAAAATCGAGACGTTGGTAAGGAAAGCCT
>JAPZOX010001193.1:0-15145 GCA_037952655.1 Hymenoscyphus sp. LP001
AAGAGACTAAATAATAGAACTAGGTAACGAGTCTTAATATCTTTAAATCTAATCTCGAATAAGCGTTAATTAAGCTATTATTTTATATACGTTGCTTAGTATTTTAGGTGTCTATAGAGTGTCTTCTAGTATTATTAGTATTAGTATATAGAGCCTTAAATCAAGCTTTAATAACATAGCTTCTAGGTTATATAGAACTAGCCTAGCGTCTTTAAAACTTATATAGATATTACCTTTTATAAATACTTTATAAAAAGCTGTTTTAAACGCTAGAAGAAAGGTTTCTTTAGTAATATAATTAATATGATTACGTACTAAGCCTGATATCTCAGCTCTATATACTCGCTTTAAAAGCGAGAAGTAGACTATATTAAGCGGCTATAGCAGGTGTAATAAGTACAGAGATATATAGAGAGTAATAATATTTAAGTCTTTATAAAGTTACTAGAATTTAAGTAAGTTATAGCTTTTATAACTATTAATAATTAATAAACGGTATTCTTCTATACTTTATACCTTTATATGTTTATTAAAATACTTTAACTATATAACTCTAAGCTTATTATTTATCTAGCCGTTGTCGCTAATCTTAATTACCTAATCGTATAGTATATATATATCTTAGTACTAGGAAGAAATAAGTACTTTGCCCGCGAATATAATAAATAGTAGAATTACCTATTCTATTATATTAACTCTCTAAATAACTATAACCTACTCGCGATTACCTAGCTAAACTTGCTTTCGCTTCCTACGTATTTCTAAGCTTATAATAACTAGTTAGAACGAAATAACTTCTATTATAAAGCTACTTTTGTTAAAGTTATAAATATTCTTATCTTAAATACTATATTTCTCTTTTATAGACTATATAAGCGTAAACTATAGGCTAATAACTCGCAGATTCTTAGTTAAAGCTCGCTAACGATTATAAGAACGACTCTATCGAGTTTTAAGCTTAGGTATACGTTTAATAAAGTTGTCTAGCTAGTTCTTATCTATAGGCTTTCCGTCGTACTCTCTTAGTAGATTATTAGCTATATCTCGTATTATATCTCTTATAGACGAAAACTCTTACGAATCTAACTCTAATATATATCTAACTATTACCTCCTTCTCTAGCTTTATAAGCTTTTTCGAATTAGGCTAGTAATCGCGTTATAAGAGCTTTCTAGCGCGTCGGTTAGAGAGAGTCTTTTAAGGAACCTAGTAAATCTTTACAGCGCTTTGTTTAGTTAATAATACGTTGTTTTCGAGTTCTTAGATTACTAAAATAATATTAGCTTCTTAAGAAGGTAATTAAACGTTATAGTATTAAGCTATTATAATTTAAAAGTAGTAGATAGTACGCGACTAGGAAAGTAGACGACCTACTTAGATAGGCGACTCGCTTATAAAACAGGTTATATATATAAATTTAAGATATATAATATATAGTATTAATCTCTATTAAAGGCGTTGAATTTAAGAGAAAACTATATCTTTTCAAGAGAAGAGAGATAGTAATACTTCTTCTTAATCTCCTTTTTATATATCGTAAGAAGAGTGTTATTTAAAGAGGTGTTATTATAAGTAACTATACTAATTAAGTATAGAATTCTATATTTAGTTATTATATTAATAACAAGCTTTACTATATACTCTCTAGAGTAAATAGGTTCCTCTATCTTAATAATATCTAAAACTATAACTTAGTAGATAAACTTTATATTAATCTAGTACCTAGTTACTACTATATACTCTTTATTATTATATAAGATCTAGTAGTTAGTTATTAAAGAAATTTAGCTTCTATTATAAATATACTCTTTTAACTTCTTTTATAGGTTATTATATATCTTCTTAAATTACGTCTTTATACCTCGAAGTATTATACGTACTAATGTATTCTTTATACTAGGACGTAGATAATTAAAAAGGTTCTTAGTCGACTATTACTTAATAAGATAAAAGAGGAGATTATTTAAAGTAATAAAAGCGATAAGATATAAAAGGTAAAGAGTCTTCTACTCTACTAAAGTATTCCTTTACTCTTATTTTATATCTTAACTAGGTATAAAAAATAAATAAGGATTCTTATCTTTTACTTTTAATTCCTTCTTCTCTTTAGCTAATATTAGAAAACTCTTATAATAATTTTAATAGTATAACTAGAATATATTAAAACTATCGATTTTACGCTTTATACTTCTTACTACTTACTTTATATAATTAAAAAAGATATAAGAAACTAGTAGCTTTATAAGCTTATTATATATAACTATATAGTTAAATAAAGACTTATCGCTTTTAAAGAAGAAGTTATTAATACTTAGAAGAGGCTAGATTTTAGTAACTCGATTTAGACGTAGAGTAGAGAGTCTAAGGCTATTTTAAGAGATAGGATATTATAGAGATAACGAAAATAGACTAGAAGAACTAGAAGAGGATATTAATACTCTTATATAAGTAGGCGTAAGATATAGCAGCGCTATTATATTAGTGTTATCTTAGTTTTAGTTTAGAAATTTAGTTATTATTCTTATATATAATTTATTAATACTAAGAAGAAATCTAAGCTTCTGATTAGTCTATTAGCCTAGAATAACGATTTTCTAGTTATATAATAATAGAAAAAGGAATTCTATTTACTTTTCTAGTTCTAGCTAGTAATCTTCTATAAATATTTAAAATAGAAAGGAATCTTCTAGAGAATACTAAAGGAATTCTATAGAATTCCCGTTGCCGAACTATGCTTTATATTAAGAAAAACTAAACTAAAGAGAGAAGTGAATAGTATAGATACTCTTACTCTTTTTAACTATACTAAGCGAGTTCTTAGTAGAACCTCGGGAAAACCTAGTTACGAGATTATATATAATTAGGATATATATAACTAGAACTATTATAATATATAAAATCGTATTTAGAAGTCTAGTTAAAAACTATTTCTATTTAGAGTAAGATTATACTAAAATCTAGGTAGCTTTAAGTACGATACTACTAAACTAGTTTAGAAATACTAAGATATAAAATTACTAAAAATATAAGAAATTAAAGCTATTTACACTTCTCGTTCTACTACTTTCTAATTCTCTATCTTTTATAATCTACTAAATTACGATTTTTTCGTTATATATCTTTATATATAAGATAATTATTAAATTTCAGGTTCTATATCTATTCTAGTAGAGTAAAAAGAATAATATAATATTATAAATATAAGATTAAGAACGTGTTATACTAAGGTCTTAGTAGTGAATAGAGAGTCTAAGAGATAATAAAGTAAATTTCAAATAGTAGATATAAGTTATATAATATTTATTTAGTACTATAAAGCACTAATAGTCGGTTCGTCCTTCTTCTATGCTTACGCTAGGAGTCGGCGGAAGCAAGTGTAACTCAGAAGCAAGTATAGAGTCTGTGCGCTTATTTTTCAAGGTACTTCATTTTATATAGTAAATTATATCTTATCTCTCTACTACTCTTTACAACGTATAACATAAATAATACCAATATACCTTATATTACTCGATCCGGCCCTTCCCTTGAACGTATCCTAGAAGAAGCTATTCCCTCCTCTCCTCCCTTATTTATCGAAGACGAATGGCCTCTCCAGACGCCCGATAAGCGCATAAGAGAGGAGTACTTGGTAGATCTCTATAAGGCTATAGAATAGGCAAAAGATGAGGGCAAAGATGAATCTCCTAATATTGCTGCAAGGATATATAAGGTAGGGGAGATATCGGTACGCTAGGCTATTACGCGTAGGAGGAAAGTGGTTCGGAATAAGGACGGTGGATTCAACATATATAGTAGGAATAATAAGGTACTCAACAAGAGCTAGGAAGAAGTTGTACGTTAGTACTATTACGAGCAGTAGGAATAAGAACTTGGGGCTACTTATAAGATAGTCTTCGCTACGATCGGTTACCTGAAAAAGGCTTAAAGTCCTCTGTAAGAACCTCTATCGTAGAGCTGGTTTACGAAGTAGCTAAAGCAGAACCGCGACCTCTATACGATTAAAACGAAACCTATCGCGTATAAGAGACTCGAGTCGTATACTAAGAAGGAGGTGAAGGAGTGGTTCGTAGAGTACTAAGAAGAGCTTGCGAAGTACAAGATTAGGAAGCCCAAGTATATCCTTAACATAGACGAGTCGGGCACGCGGGTTAGTTGTATAGGAAGTAAGCATGTCGTCGTATCTTCGTAAGTTAAGGAGATATACTTAACAAGTCTTAAGAACCGCAAGTCAGTGACTATAATAGAGACAATATCGGCGGACGGGAAGTATACGCTAGCTCCCTTTGTTATTACGCTAGGAAAGAAGATTATAGAGAACTGGATATCGGCGAAGTTAACTAGTAAAGAGACTGTGGATTACTCTTCTATAGGGTATATTAATAACGAAATTATAATACAGTATCTTAATCACTTTGTTAAGGAGACTAGAGTATTAGAAAACTCACCTTAGAGGATCCTTCTTCTTAATAGCCATGAATCTTACCGAGTACCTAAGTTCTAGACTAAGGCGTACGAGTATTATATTAAGGTCTTTTACTTCCCTTCTCATCTTACTTATATACTCCAACCTCTTGACGTAGGAGTCTTTAGGCTATGGAAACACTACCATAAGCAAGCTATTGCTGCCGCCCTCTATTCTCTTAACTTCGAGTACTCGGTTACCTTGTTCTTCTGCGACTTAACCTGGATCCGCTAATAGACTATAAAGCCTTATATAATTATAAACTCCTTTAGAAATGCTAGAACGTACCTACCCTCCTAGAAAGCGATAGAAAAGAAGATACGGTCGTATAATAAAAAGAAGCGCTCTTACGACGAGCTAGAAGACGGTACCGATCTGCCACCTCTCCCTCCTACCCGACCTGACGAGATATAGAGTACTACTGCTAAAGTATAAGCCCTTAGTTCTCGCGATCCTACTTAATTTTCCGATCCCTTAGTAGAGCTCTTTAAGAGTACGATAAGGCAAGTAAGCGTTGACCTATAAAAATCCCACCTTATTACAGTTTAACATCACACCTTATAAGAGAAGATACACGAGGAGGCAAAGCGTAAGAAGGCTTTAAGGAGGAGTATTTATAAGGGCGGGTCAATTATTATATAGGAGGTATATAAGAGGAAGGATTATCTTACGGTGGAGAGGAAGAATAAGGCTCTTAAGAAGGCAAAGAAGGAGCTTGTGTAAGCTATTAGTAAGGTAAATAAGAGACTTCTTACTCTTAGTATACAAGCTTGTAAGGACGAGAGGACTTGTAAGGCTCGCGTAGTAGAGATGAAGAAGTAGGGAGAGTTTATACCTATTAAGTTGACTAAACCGATCTGCTAGCTAGATAAGGAGCCTACTATCTTTAAGCAAGCTTCTCTATAAGAGGAGTATTACCCTAGATTACTTTAAGCTGTGCGAGAGGCAGAGGCCCTTTAAAGAGATCTTATTCCAGAGGAACCAGGTAGAGGAGAAGAGGGAGAAGTGGTCTTTAATCTTAGTAATATATAAAGGGAGGAGGAGATAATAGAGAGTGGAGATAAGAAGTCCTTGGATTAAGAGAGTATAGCCTCTATTGATTCTATTATAGACTAGGCTGATTTTATTAACCTCTTAGATCCTAAATTGTATAGGGTTTAATTCTCCTAGGTACCTAGATTTAGGTGGGGGAGCTATATAAAATGAAGTACCTTGAAAAATAAGCGCATAGACTCTACACTTGCTTCCGAGTTACACTTGCTTCCGCCGACTCCCAGCGTAAGCGCAGGAGAAGGACGAACCGACTATTAGCGTCAAAAACCCGATATTTATCGATTATCGTCACTTTTTTAACGATAATAAACGTATCAGACTCAAGTGATCCGATAATAATCGACGATATATATCGCGATATTTACGATAAATATCGTATCGGTGCCCAGGTCTGTATAGGGCGATCGAGTATTGTGAAGTGCAAAAAAACCTCTAGTGATCGTTGAAGACTCGCCATCGTTCTAAGTAGACTCTATCGATAACGGCGACAAGCAACAAAACTTCACTGAGCGTTCAAAAGTGACCGTCGTTCAAATCGCCATCGTTCAATCACTTAATAAATGATTGCGATATACAACGAAATCTCACTACCGAAATCTCTCAAGTTCTTTCGTGTAAATTTCCTCGCGTAAACCCTTTCTAGAAATTCTATTGTTCTAAATCGTTTGAGATAATATATTTCAATAAACGAACTTCGGACGAAGAACTTCCCTCTGTTCCTATCTTAAGTATAAGAAATAGTATAAAAGCACTTTGAATCATATCTACTAAAGTACCTTAGGGCCTGTTTAGCTCGTATATATTCCTAGTTTTTAATAATATATACTATGAAAAATAAGAGAGTAATATAATATATATATTATAATATAGGTATATATTTAGCTAGTATATATTATAGTATACTTTTGCTTATATATTCTTATAATATATATATTAAGATATATACTACTAAAACTCGATAATATAATCTTCTTATTTCTATACCTTTAACTTTTATATATATATATATCTTTTCTCTTCTACTCTACTATTACTACTACAGCTCCTACTAAAATTAACGAAATATGCTCTAAACTACATACTATACCAACTTGTAAGCTAAACGATATCCAAGGTTAAACTTATAATATAGATAGATATATACGAACACTATTTGACTCTATACTTGTGTACAAATCTTATATATCTATAATAAATTATATGTATACCAAACAGGCCCTTAGTATCACAATTCAAGAAGTGACAGTAATTTTACTTTGCATAGTTTAGAAAGTGATCCTCAGTTTCATGTACTATTGGGCTATCACTAGCAACACCAATTTTGCCTCCTACCATGGCGCAAAATGGATAAGATAGTATCCCAGAAATCCATTTTCATACCTGCCACAACGCCCAGCAAAACTCCCACCCCATCCATAAATGCAATGCAGCCTCGACAGGAATTCAGAAATACCACACACATTTTTACACTCCCATACCACTGAATTCAACCCGGATCAAGCCAGGACACTTCATACCCTCAGTCAACCTTCTCCCAATCAGGAACAACAACCATCTTCCCCATCACCCTACCCATCCCCGTCGCTCGACCCTCAGCCACATTCCCAAATGCATCTTCATTCTTCTCAACAACCATACCCGTAGACAAAAAGGTCCCCGCCTGTCCCCTCGACACAACCATACTGGTACCCCCCCAACTCAACTCGACCCTCCCACTCTTCCTAACAACCAACTCCCCAATCCAGCCCTCCTTATCTACAGCCTCCTCAGCATTCTCCTCTTCTGGTGCGTGTTCCTCGATTTTAATCTCCTGCACCTCGGGTTCGAGTTTAACGCTCTTATCCTTGGTTAAATCGACTGTACCCTTCGAGCCTGTGATTTCCACACCATCAGTACTAAGTGATGGATCACCACGGCGTTTAAGGTTAGGATGTTCAGGCTTCTTCTCCGTAGTCGGATCGTAAAGTTTTGGTATAACAGGCGGAAATTGGAAGAGGTAAAGTCGACCGTGACCAGCTGATTTGTCCTCGCCATTCTCGTTTCGTACGAGGGTTTTGAGATGGAGGAGTTCCTCAGAGAGGATCTGGATATCTTCTGCTTGACGGGTTTTTTCTTGGATATCTTCTTCGGTTTCGGGTGCTGGTTCGGGTTCCTTTTTAATGGTGGTGGAGTCTTTTTTGACAGATGTAGAGGCGCGTTTGTTCTTCTCAGAGGGCTTGGGATCGTGGTCTATTGCTGAATTAAAGCCTGCAGCAGTGACTTTGGGTGGTGATGGGCCTGGAGCGATGTTGGGGTCGTCGTCTTCTGTTGGTTCGGTTTTGACTCGGATGGTTTCCTTGGTGATTTCGGGAGTTTGTTCATCGAGATCCATTGGTTGGACTTCTGGTTCTGCGACGGCTGCTGGTATTCCTACTGCGACTCCCTCGCCTTCATCCTTTAGCTCGACTTTTGGTTCGGGTTCTGTCTTGACCTTGATGGCATTTCGATCGACATGTTCAACTCTACCCAGACGAATAGGCGCGTGAACTTTCTTCTTGGTGCCCATATATTGAACCTCGTCGCCATCATCGAGATTGACGGTGTTGATATGTTGGATGTCTATTCGTCCATCAAAATCGTCGTCGTATATCGGGTCAGGCATAGCATTTCCCCCTCCATCACCCTCAGAAGGACCGGAGTATTCATTTCCACCCCCACCCCCACCTCCACCTCCTCCAGACCCTGAACTGTATCCGATGCCACCTTTACCACCTCCTCCGCTGCCGCTACCGCCACCTCCCCCACCGCCAGACGATCCGGCTAGGAGAATAGAAGTATTCTTATGATCTAAAACCCAATTAGCCCCAATCAATATCCAAAAGAAAGTACAAACTTACTCAACCCCTCAGGCACAACCCCAAAAAGCGAACTCGCAGCCCCAAGTCCTCTCCCGGGAATCCCCCTCCCCATAACATCACCTCTTCCCCTCCCACCTCTGCCTCTTCCTCTATTAGCAGCTCTGGCCTTCCTATCCGCTTCAGCCTGCGCCTGCATCTCAGCAGCTCTAAGCCTCTTGATCTCCTCCTCAGCCAACTTCTCTCGCTCATCTTGACCCCTCCTCACGGCCTTAGGCTTAAACTTACTCTCCACAACCGGCTTACCACGTCCCCTACCTCTCGTTCCTCTCAGCGCAGGCGCAGGTGGTGGCACAACATTTTCTCGTGCTTCTACAGGCGCGCGAACGGGTGTAGGAGCTGGTGTTTCGGTGGGAACAGGTGCGGGAGAGGAATTTGGTGAATGCTCCGAGGAGTCATTATTTGGTGGCATTTTGAAGGTGTGTAAAGGCTGATTGGTGATGGAAGGGTTTACCGCATTGGGATGGATTGCGACGATGGGGGTTGGGTACGAGATAAAATAATTATTTTAGAAGCTTCAAGACCCACTTGAATATGATTGGTCCTTCAATAATCCCTGCTGTCTAACGTGACCCCAGTCGAGTAAACTATACTTTTAAAAGTCCTATTTCTTCTAATACTCTCTTACTAATTTCATTTTCTTTTCTTTAGCTATAAAAGTAGTTTAAATTATTTATAACTTTATTTAAAAACCTTTTAACTTTAACTTATCTTAAATTTCTTCTTTTACTTTTACTTTCTTCTTAATCTAGAAAAACTAATTTAGTATACTTAAGAAAACCTTAAACTTTCTACTTATCTTAACTCTTTTTTTAAAAATTATTCTCTTTTCTAGTTAGAATAAATTTAATAATAAAACGATTTCTAAATTAATATACTTCTAAGTCTTTACTTATAAATTTTATATCTTTTCTATTTAAAATAAGTATTATATTTCTTTTAACTTATAAAACTCTCTAAATCTCTACTTATCTTAACTCTCTTCTTTAAATTTTAATCTCTTTTCTATCTAGAATAACTAAATTAATTCTTCCTACTTATTAAAAGTTATTATCTAATAAAAAAAAGCGTATAATTCTTATTTATCTTAACTTTCCTCACTTCTTTATAATCTTTCTTTAGTCTCTATTTACTAGGCATAGATAAAAACCAAAGCTAACTCCTATACCACCTATTCACCAAAGTAATTACGTTGAATGTAAATTGCTTAGAATAATAAGAGCTAGGTAACTAAATAAGAGAAATAGCCTAGTAGCTAGTTTATCAAACTCCGCTAAAATCACTCAGAGAGCTTCAAGACAATAAATTCAATTCTCCAAAGCTGACTCGTATAATGTTTACTAAAATTGAAGGTAGACTGATAGGTAGTTCATAAATCAACTTACTTGCCTACGACAGGCCTTCCAGGGCAAGATCAGATAATAAAGTTAGAGGTAGTCGTCAATGAACCATAAGCAGGGAGTTCACTTCACAAATAGTAATCTCAAAATCACAATACAATCTGTCTCTCATTATTTATTCTGATTCTTCATATTCATGGAAATCTCCCCCACCGTCTGTCTGTCTGGTCATCTGTCTGTACTGTACTCTCCCCCACTGTCCAGTGGTCCCATTCTTGATCTCCAAGTCTTGAAAAAACACCTCTGTATCTCTTGTCTGTATCTGTATCTATACCTCTTCTCTTCCCCCTCTAAGAATCTCAAAGACTCCAACCCCAGCACAAGACAACAACAAATTATCTCAACAAGAAACAAGGAAAAGGGAAAATGCAAAACCCCAACCCAAGAGAGAGAGAAAATCAGAAGAAATTCCTAGCCCCATCCCAATGCGACCATCCATCCATTATGCACATCAAAACATCAATCTCTACCCTCCCCTCCGGACCTCCTTGATCACACACCTACTTCCCACCCCCAACAATCTTCGGCAACCCATTCCACCCCTCTTTGCCTGCAGGATTTTTAATCTTCCCAAAATCCCCATCCAGATCCAAAATAATCTTCATCGCATTCCTACTCCTCAAAAACCCAATCGGGCCCTCCTGCCCGGGCAACCCCTCCCCAACAGCGCTGACACCCGCATGCGGAACTTCCTCCTTCTCACTACCAGGCATAGGAAGTACTCCCTGAAGAACCTCATAAGCAGCAAGCGTAAACCCAAACTGGGGTGACGATCTCATAATTCTCGCCGGTCCACCCTTAAAGAAAGCCTTAAAGCCTTCATCTTTATAGATAGTCTTTGCGCAATGGCGGAGGGATGTGTATGAACTTTCACCCTTTCGGGCTTCGACTTGGAGACGAGTTTTGATGACGTCGAAAGGCGTGGTTAGGTAGGCGGCTGGCATACCGGCGATGGCACCGGCTGTGAGGAGCTGTAAAATACCAAGTTTTTTGGTTGGCGATTCGCCGTACATATCCCGCTTGAGATGGTTGTAGGTTGGGAAGTAAATAGCAGAGAATGGTACGTCTCGAAGGAGACAGGCGGAAGCACCCTTGTAAAGGCCAAGAATACCCAAGTTTTTGACGATCCACATGGCGGATCGACGAGGGGCACCTTCCACGTTCTTGGCGACCTCTCCTTGTACCTGGAGACGGATTTTGACGATTTCGAGAGGATTGGTGAAGATCTAAGTTAATTGTTAGTTTTGTCATGTAGTATGGAGTATACGATAGTAGGGCAACTTACAACTTGACAAGCACCTGCAGTTCCACCAGCAAGAATTTCATGTGGAATCCGAATCTTTCCATCAGTAGAGAAATGACCTCGAACAAGATCATTAACTGTCAACTTAATGGCCTTTTCCGGAGCAACACCAACAAGTTGAGGTAAGACTCCAGAATAAAAACCAAGGAAACCTTCATTTTTCCAGACCTTCTTGGCACAATCAAAGGAATTCTTATAAAGCAGCTCACCCACACGAGATGAGCGTTGGTTTTGCAATCTAGTCTTCACCAAATCAATAGGGTAGACCATGAAAGCGCCGAAAGCTCCAGAAAGAGACCCAAGCCCAAAATGATGAATCGACTCTAGTATGGAATGCATGACGTTTTGCGTCTTGGTCTTGATCTTTGTACTTGTCTGGTCGAATGCGTTGTATAATGGGTCGCGCCACGAGGGATCGAGGACTTTGGCAAAGTCACGCAGACTTAAATGTCCCGAGGGTTGATCCAGACCGGCGAAATGAAATAATATATCTGCCTCCATTGGGGTGAATAGCGAAAAGCGTGTGACTCGTGCAGCCTCATTCAAGAAATCCGTTCTGGTAATCGTTCCGTCACCACTTTTCGCACTAGCTTGTCGAATGATTAATTCCACCAAATCCATTTCTCTAATCATATTTTGAAATGCACGAACATTTCCATATGAGATCTTTGTACCTGCTGAAATATTACAGAGGGTATGTAAATTCTCAAGTAGATGGTCGGATAGCTTGTGTTTTGCAGTTTGGAGAATAATTCGTTGGAAATCTTCTGGTTCGATAAATCCGTCTCCGTCTCGATCGAAATGGTGGAAAGCTTGTCTTATTCTCTCGCCTTGAAGACCTCTCAACATTTGCGAGAATTGAGGGTAGGTTAGGTCGTGACGTCGCTTCTTTCCTCCACTATACAATGATGCCCATTCACAATCCCAATCAAAAGGTATGCTATCCGGGCCCTTGTTTGCTTCGTAGAGTTTCTTGAGGTGTTCGTATTTTACAGTCCCGGTTCGTTCAATGTCGAACAATCGAAAGGCGATCTCGTACTCGGCGTCTGGTTTCGCAAGAAGGTTCTCAAAGGTACCCCAATCCATCAAGTTGACTTTACCAGTATCTCTCCGGTCTGCCACTCTAAACAGGATCGCATATTGTTCGCGCTTGATTTTGTGCTAGAAAAGGCATCCTGGCGTTAGTCAATGGCTCAGAATTTTCTGTGCGACAATAGCATAAGGTATACGGAAAAATTCCAACTCACATAATCTTCCCCCTCAGGCGCAACAGCATTGATGAATTCCTCCTCACCCATAACATACTCTCCCGTCTCTCCATCCTTCCGCGCATTCTTGTCAAAGGTAGCTTTTGATTGCGCAGAGAGTTGAACGTCCTGAGGAATCTCGGAGCCAAGCAACTTTTCCTTGACCACCTCCTTCACCTTTGTAACGTCCGTCATCGTGTCCTCTGATCAGCCCCAAACCGCGGCGCACGGTCTTGAATCCGGGGAAATGGTTCTTTTCTTGATCGGATCGAAGGGTCCGATGGTTGGTAGAAGGAAAGAAGAAGGTCTGCGCGATTTGTTGGAGAAGATGGAGATTTCGAAAAAGCTCAAACCTACCGGCTGACAGTGAAGATGCAGGTCGCCAAAAAAGAAAGCAAGCACCTGCGATTGGAAAAGTTTAGCCCCTCGGGTAGATGTCAAGTCTGCGTGTAATTGAGTCAAAGGCTGGAGAGAGAGGTAAAGAGGCAATTGGCAAGATAATAAAATCTGGAGTAGTTCGGGAAGAAGAGGAAGCTCTATATTTTGCAGAGCTTGGCCGTGCAGGAGTCTGCTTTCCAGGTTTTGACTTGCTTGCAGGTGCGCAGGAGGAAGGAGCGAGTCGGCGAGAAAAGATCCCTAAGGAGATTAGATTACAACCGGGAAAAAGACGGCGCCCGGGCGGTTTGTAAATTGGCTCCACGTGATGGAAAAGAACCCTGCCTCGGAGTTATATCGGATCTCACCGGGTACAAAACGTCAGCTCAAATTTACTTCAAGATTCAGTTGTGATATTAATTTGATTTTGATAACTTGTCTGAAGAGATAATGCTATCTAAGATAGAAATAAACTAATAGTAACTGATGTTGGAACAAAACAAACCTTCCAGCTGCAATTACTCTTATCTGAAAATAGCAGGTATGCCGACGAACCCGAAGCTGCCCCTTTCCTAGTCTTCAAAGTGGATTCCTACCGGACCCTTACTTCCTTTCAAGCGGTCTGGATCACAACACTAAAACGAGTCACTTATTCCTAACTTCCTTTTCGCCGTTACATCAATGGAATATTCTCTTGAGAAAATCCGCTCGTAGCTAAACCAGCACCTGTGGCGAGACGAGGACCTCTCAAGCTCTAGAAACCCCACAAAAGCCGAGCCCTATTTGTATCTTTCTCGACGTTATTCAATTTTATTTTGGCCAGGGTATTTTATTTCCTTTCGTTGTCGGTGTTTCGAGCAGATACGTATTTAAACGTTTTAAAATCCAATCGTGTTTTCTAATTCAAGTCCCTTTCCGTACTTGTGCTTGCTGTGTCCTTCTTTTCTGGTATCATTGCAACAAGATTTTTTAGCTCTAGAAAACACAATGGTATGATTCCTTTGAGGAATTCGGGCGTACCTATCGTGCTCAAAAAAAAAAAAAATTTTGAGGTTATTCGTAGGTTACCTACAAATAGTCCAGTGCTATTGGTAGGTAACTTACAAATAGACGATGTTTCTGTTGGTAGGCTACCTACTAATAGAGCATGTAATTTTCAAATTCAACAATCCTTTAAACTACGTTACAAAGGCCGGATAGAAGATCAGTAAAAATGCTGGTCTATGGTAGTACTACAAAGTCTTCCTTATATTCTAAAATTAAATTTAATTAGTTTAATAATTATTATAGTATTTATATAACCACTAATATTAATTAAATTATTATTTAGTTAAAGTAGATGGATATCGCTAAAATTTTAGAAGAAGCACTTAAAATTTTAAGAGAGCTATTGTCGTAACTGTTGCTAACGACCTCTATAGAGTTTAGTAGAGATTTTATAAGAGAGAATAGTACCGAAGTGTAGAGTTTTTTATATATATATAAGAGATGAGAATGTAGAATGATATTAGTTTTATTTCTGTTTAAACTAGTCAAATGAGAAGATTTAGAAGAGCTTATACCGCCACTTCTCACCTCTGAACTAGTTGTTGTTCTCGAATTAGCTTCTACTTCGTGTCTAATCGAGGTCCATAGGATCCTCAACAATGAACTCTCCTTCCTCTCCACCTGATTCTTCATTGTTTTCTTCATAATCTTGGTCCAAAACCTCCTCCAAAGTTTCTTCCTCCAAAGTTTCTTCCAGCAAAGTTTCCTTCTCCAAGTCTTGTAGATCTTTTTCATCAAGGTCCTCATCTGCAACGTGTGACCATAAGTAAACTTTCTTATCCCGCTGATATTCTTCAAGATCTAATTCTTTCAAACACGAGACTTCATTGTCCTATAAGTCCAAATATTAGCAACTCAAATTCATTTTATTTGAAGAAAAGGTGCTTACCCAGCCCCTAATATCCATTTCTGGGTGCTTCTTTTCCATTTCCAACCAGTAATTCTTGGTTTTCATATTCTCGATCTGCAAAGTAAGTCAGCATATTAGATCTTGAATACAGTAAGATGAATAATACCTCATTAATCTTTCTCGAGAACAAATACCCCAATATATTCTTAACATTCGACCAACCAGAATTCTGGAATTCTGCAAGAAGTTCTATATTATCCGCATTCTCGGTGTATTTCCAGCTCTCCCCAGACAAGAATTTCTCCACAATTTGTTTCACCCAGCAAAATTCTTTATCTCACCGGCTCACAAAAATTCCATGTTGTTTGGCATTGCCGTCCACCTCTTTGCAATAATTGACAAAAGTTCGGTGACGTGAGGCGAAACCAAATAAATTGTGTTTGTAATGAAACAACTTGTCGGTATATGCACAAGTGGTTAGCACTTCCACGTGCCTTTTGCACTTCCACGT
>JAPZOX010001194.1:0-15114 GCA_037952655.1 Hymenoscyphus sp. LP001
GTGTTTTCAGTTAGCTGGTTCGCTTGTTTAGCCGGTTCGCTATATATATACGTTAGTTTATTTACTTATTATCTAATAAATAACCTTATAAATTACAAAGCTTTTAAGCGAATTATATATAAAAGTTATATAGTAGTAATATCTTTTATTAGATTAACGTGTTTTATAAGCGAGTCTCTTTAAAGCCTTTTATAGAATACTCGGCACTCTTATATCTAGTTATAATCTAGGTATAAATAAGCTTAGAGGTTCTCTTACGAGATTCTCTAATATTCTTATCGCTCTTCTTTCTATAGATAGTAGTAACGTACTTAAGGAAGTGATCCTAGAGGCTAGATAGTAAGCATCTAATTAGTCTTATAAACTTCGAGGGAATCTAAAGAGTAATTACCTTTAGTACTACTTTCAGGTACTTATATAAAGAGAGGTAGTAGATAGCTTTTTAACTCTCTTCTCTATTTACTTAAAAGCTATTTCAAGAGCTTCTCTCTCCTCCTAGACCTCTACTATATTCTTATTCACTTCCTCGATTTCCTTATATAATATATTCTCTTTAGTAGCGAATTATTAGTCTAATTCGTCGAGGGGATCTATATTAAGATGTTAAGAGGTTAAGAGATTAAAGTAGTAGTAGAGAATAAGTTAGAAGCTCTTTTAATTTATAAGTGAATTAAGTAGATAAATCTCTTCTTATCTAACTTTTATACTACTACTTTAATTCTATACTACTAATATTATAATACTATACTATAGAGCTAGAGCCTTCTAAAAAGCGAGCTAAAAAGGAGAAAAAGAGTACTACGATTCTACGAGAATTAGAGAATATTCTCGAGTATATTTTAAAGTAAGACTATAAACGAGTACTAAAAGCGGAAGATATTAACTACTAGGATACTAGCTAAAAGAGTCGTCTTTTAGCTTTTATATATTAGTTTATAGAGCTTAGATATTATACGCTAGCAAAGAAGAAGGCAGATAATAAGGAATTAGCTAAGAAGGAGGTAGAGCTTACTATTACTACTTAAGAGAATACTAAGCCGGAACTCCTCTTCTCTCTTCCTCTTCTAAGTACGTCTTATAAGGTCGTCGTCGAGTACTACTATAACTATAATTACAACTATACTACGAACCACGTTATATTCTCGAGCTCTTATACGAAGAATAATAGCGAAAAGAAGGTTATTAAACGTGTAATATCTTAAGTAAATAGAGGGCTAATCAGCTAGCCTATTATAGAGGAACTAGAGAAGAACGTCTCGGAAATTACGAAGTAAATTAGTAAGCTAGGCCTTATATATACTAACTCGTAACTACTACCTCTACCTACTACTACCTTTCTAATAAACAAGATTAGAGAGATCTCTAGCGCCTAGGAGACCTCGGAGATATTAGTAGTTAAGAGTACTTACGTCTCTTATAAATACTAGGCTAGATTATACTCTAGGAAGTAATATAGAAAGAAGCGAGAGACGTAGCGTAGATAGAAGGTAAACAAATCTATTCTATCTACTTATAATTTATAAGGCTAAATTTAGTATAGGAGATTACCGCTGCCTTTTATAATTATAGAAGTAACTAGGATATCTTTTAGTTAAAGAAGAGATATAGAGAGATAAATAAGAAAGGCTTTATAGTACCTTCTTTATCTATTAATAAGATTATTAAGAAGATCGCGGATTATAATACTATTATTAATATAAGAGATAAACGTCTTATAAAGGAGAAGTATTCTAGAGAGGCTTTTAAGAAGCACTTTTAATATACTAAATCTAGTAAGGTTTATATATATAATAAGCCTTAAAAGATTATAAAGCGGTTAAGAGAGCTTAAGAGAAGGCTAAATATATAGAACTCTATTATAAATAATTAGATTAAATAAAAGACCTAATCTCTCTCTAAAAAGCTTATAAACTTTAAAAGGAACCCTAGAATCTATAGTAATATCTATAGTAATATATCTTATAAAAACTACTCTTTATATAGACCTCTTATAAATTTTAAGAGAAATATCCTCTATATTATAACACTTAATAAACCTTATCTAAGAGAATACTTTATAAGTAAATATAAGTATAAGTAAGCTCTAAGAGCTTATTTAGATACTAATAAAAGTGATTATAGTATTTTAAATATATGTTTTAATTAATTTAAGCTTTACTTTATATATAGTTACGATTATATAGAGTAAATAGAACTAATACTACCTCTACTAAAAGGACTAGTATCTCTTACTAAAAAGAACTAATACTTTTCCTCTTAGAATAAGTATACCGAGGGTTTTAAGCTTAAATTTAACCTACGTAGAAAGAGTATTCTAAGAGTAAAAGTATTAGTCTCTTAAGCTACTAGAAAGTAGTAGCTAGTAGATAGTAGAGTGAAAAGCTTTCGTAAAAATCGAAGGTCGCCTTTAGCGTCTTCTAGCTATATAACGCTTAAATTCTTTTAGAAGTTCTTTTTATAATTTATAAGAGTATATCTTATTTAGTATCTACTATTAATATAAGGTCTTTTTAATACGATTTATATATATACTTTTAAAGTATTAGAAGAGAGTAATTAAATATAAGTAAAAATCCGTTAGTAGTAACTAGGCGAGATAGCTAAGCTTTTAAAATATATAATACTTTTTAAAAGCTTTTGAATAATACTATAACGTCGATTTTATTAGAACTTTTCTTAATATATCTACTTATTAGAGTCTAAATATACTCTCTCCGGATTTTAAAACACTTTAATCAACGTAGAGGGTTCCTATACTCCTGGGAGTGTGGTCGTAGGCTAGGACTTTTTGATAGAGGAGTGTGGTTTTGGCGTTTCTTAGCACCTTTTTATATAAATATATTAGTGTATTACTTCGGACAGCGATTGCGTACGCAGTTTGCAAGCAATTTAGATGATTTTAAGTGCAAAAGATGCTTCAGAGAGCGCTCTATCGATGCATGCAAAAAAGTAATTCATTAGGGCTAGGGTTAGGGTTGGGAATAGGGCGGGGGGTGGGCGTGGATTTGGCTGCACTGGAATTTGGGTTGGGGTTAGGGGCTAGGCCCGATTAGGGTTAGCCACCCCGCCTAGCGCGGGATACGCGAGGACTGGCACTTTTCCCGTCTGAAGGCCCCATTCTTAATGAAACGAATTCTGTTGCTATGGAGCTTGACGTGTCTTCTGATGGGTTCGTCACCAATGCAACCTCTCCAAACGGGCTCGCAGGCCATGTGGATTCGAATAGTTATCCAATCAATGACTATTACTCGAAAGATGGAACTACTTATAGCAGCGCAAGACCTGCTGGCGATATTCATTCATTGGATGATGATTGCCAAATTGATAGTATCGACTCATTCCTCGGCGTTATCCAGTTGCATGATGTCGATTTAGTGCCCCTGACTTGGCAACCGGCTCCCAAACCCATCGGTAAAGGTCGCACCGGCGACATCCGTGAATCGCTAGCAAACCTTCAGTTGAGCTTCGCTTTCAAAAGGATACGGAGAGACTTAGTGGATGAAAAAGAGGCCTACTCTCTCCTCACCACCGAAGTCCTGATACTTGGACACCCACAAATTCGTTCGCATCCGAATATCTTGCGTTTACAGGGGGTTTCATGGGACGTTTCTGTAGACCACCCAGCTCTACCAGTTCTAATCTTCGAGAAGGCGAAGCACGGCGATCTGGAAAAGTTTGCTTCCTCAAGTCTGGGCAAAGCCTTAGGTGTTGAAAAACGACTAAAGCTATGTGTAGACGTGGCAAATGCTATCAACATGCTACATTCATGCCGTTTGTACCATCTAGTTTGGATCATGCCTATTCTTACTAACAATACTTTAGATATCATTCATGGCGATGTCAAACCTTCTAATGTCTTTGTTTTCCAATGTCCTGAAGTCGATGACGTTATTGCACGCGTGGGTGATTTCGGATACTCGACGAGCCTCAAACATAATACGAGTATCAAGCTACCACACACAATTCCTTGGTACGCGCCAGAAGTCCATGATCGCTTTTTCACTTTTGAGGAAGCACAGAGGACCGATCTGTATTCTTTCGGAATGCTCTGCTTCTGGTTCGTATTTCACGATACAGAGAACTTTCCATCGCCTAAAAAGCTTGTGGAATTGCGCGATTCAGGTCATGACATGAGTCTAGAAGCGGAGGCTTTGACATCCTCCTCGCCGCATTTCAGTAAACAGACTCGCGAGACACTGGGGGCACTTTTCAGGATGACGCTAGTAAATAGCCCAAAACATCGTGCTACAGACTTCATTCCTATACTACAACTCTTTGGCTCGCAAAAGTATGTTTTGACTCTGGTCGCATTAATACCATCTAGCTGACAAGACCTCAACAGACATCTATCAATAGATCTCAAACCGGAGGCGATTCCTGCGTCTCTCAAAGACGCAATATTCTCCGTACTTATCACTTTCCATCTAAGCTATGGAAATAGCTGTCCACTCTACTAATTTGAATACAGATCATTTCATCGGCTCATCAGCTTTATGAAGCTAATTACCGGATCAGAGCACAAATTCTCGACAGTTTAAAGGCCACGGCTAGATTCGTTGGAAGAGATAAACGGGCGATGAATGCTGCATTTCAGTGTGCAATCTGCTACAGCATTGGTTTTGGAGCAGCAGCCGATCAACCTAAGGCCGCAACTTATCTGGATAGAAGCGGACTTTCCGATCTTGATTTACAAACTGAGCTCTTGCGGCTGTGCAAATCTCGGTCGCATAGCTTCAGATCTGAACAGCTCTCTCGCGAAGGCGTGGACTTTTCGAACGTCGACAATGATTATAGTGTGCCTGGAGAATTGGGTCGCAAATATGCGGTGTGCAGTAGGGAGATCCAAGATTTGGAAAATGTTCTGTCGCCGGATCATGATCTTGTACTGGCACTTCAATCGCGGTCGGCCAGGCTGCTAACACACCTTGGCTTTTTTGAAAAAGGGCAAAATATTCATCAAGCCATATATGACAAACAGATCCGGCGGTTTGGATTGGAAAATCACCGTACCAGAGAGACTCTTGGAAATTTAGCTGAAACGTGTATAAAGCTGGGTGAATACACCAAGGCTGAGGTTGCTTATAGAAAGGCATATCAGATTGCAAAGAACCATTCTCGGAGTTCAAAAATGGAGTATCAAGCAATTGGTAATAATCTTGCTGGAGTTCTCAAGAGACTAGATAAATTCGACGAGGCCGAAGTCCTACTGAGAGAGGCTTTAGAGGGCCGTGAGGCGGTGCTTGGGCCTGATCATCCAGACACCAATGCCGTTCGAGGAAATCTTGCCCAGTTATTTCGGGTACAAGACAGAGCAGATGAAGCACTTCCACTTCATGAACTGACTTTACAAGGTTTCGAAACCCGGCAGGGACCCCAGCATACTGACACAGCACAATCGAGGCGGAATTTAGCAGTGTTGCTTGTGCATCTTGGGAGGTACGAGGAAGCAAAAAGTAAATACCTAGAAACATCGGAGTGGGACAATGCCATTCTGGGCCCTGATCACCCTCAATCTCTCACCAGCCAGAGAGGCCTTGTTCTAGCACTCAGAGGCTTAGGCGAGCACGCGAACGCCATAAAGCTTGCAAGGCAGGTTTATGATAAAAGGAGTCGCATTCTCGGAGCCAATCATCCTGATTCAATTGAAAGTTATATGGACCTAGCGGCTGTTTCGCTTTCTATGCGAGATTTCGTTGCGGCAGAAAAATACAATCGGGAGGGGATTGATATGTATGGACGTATCTTCGGTCCACACCACTCCTTGACCTTGCATGCTAGGACGAGTTTGACAAAGACCTTGGAGAAGGCTGGAAAAATTGAAGAGGCTAAAGATCAATGGGAAAGCCTCTTGAGCAATTTAGATTCTACTTCAGGACCGGACAAGCTCACAGCTAGCGTAGCCGCCGGACAGTTAGCTTACTTGCTGCAAAAGCAAGGTCGCTATGAAGATGCAATAAGTCTCGAACAACTATATCTGCAGAAGGCTTCGCAGTCGGGCGAGCATGACTTGCGCACTTTGAAGGATCTAGAGAGACTTGCGACCAACTTGATGCTTAGTGCAAAATACACCGAAGCCGCGTCGCTGTACGACTTGGTATACGGAGAGCTTCTAAAGATCCTTGGCTCAGAAAACCCACGGACCCGATATTGTCATGTTAATAGAGCGAATATCATGCTGTATCAGGGGAAATATTTGGAGGCGGTACACATATACCGCGAGTACCTTGACTACCTCTCGAAGTCTGGTCGTGAAAAGTCTGGGAATTACATGAGCACGCTCTCAAATCTGGGCAACGTCCTTTTAAAAGGCAACGAAACGACGGAAGAAGCCGAGAAAGTCAATAGACAAGCAGTCCTACTAAAGGAGGAAAGGCTAGGCGAAAGCCACGAAAGTACGATTACTAGCGTTGTCAACCTTTCAATTTGCCTGAGCCGTCTAGGACAAACCACGGAGGCAGAGGCGATGGCTCGAAGAGCAGTCAAGGCCTACGAGGATAGACTTGGTAGAGAACACCCCCATACACTCACCAGCTATAGTGCCCTCGCTGTCGTTTTGAGAGACCAAAAAAAGTACTACCAGTCACGTGAGCTTCATGAAAAGGTTGTGGCAGGGAATAAAGAAATCCTGGGTTTACTTCATCCAAACTATCTAGCATCTTTACTTTTGCTTTCAGAAGATCTGAGCTTGCTCGGGAAACATAAAGAAGCAGTCGAAATGCGCAAGGAGGTGCTATCAGGTAGAAGAGCAACTCTAGGTGACAGTCATCCTGATACATTAGATGCTGTCCGCACACTTAAAGACGAGGAAAAGCGCCTTGCAGAGATGATAGGAGAGACAACACGTACATGAAACGGCCAAAAATGCACATGCACTGTAGACACATGTATTGATCAACGAGAAAGACAAATTGGCATTAGACTTGGAGGTTAAACAGAGCAAGACGCAATTTTGTTTAGGACCAGCTGTGAAAACCTGACTTGTAACTCCGTTGAACGATTTCGAAGTCCTTCGGGTGTTTGCTCGCCACTGTCTATAATGTCAAATTCTCCACTGAGACATGCATTGACTGCTGCCATGTACTTTGGCCCGACGTGGCGGGCAAGGTGTTTGACACGGCGCTTGGTAAGATAGTCCTGGAGGGCTTCTGGTGAGCCTTTCTCTGAAATTTCGCATGTCATAGCCGATAATGTATCCCAGAGACCTATTTCTAGCAAGACCACACCGAGGCTGTAATAATCGAACTCCTGCCTATATCGAGTGCGGGCACGACGATATTGAGGGTGCTGATAATCTCGTTGGGCGTCCAACTCAGAGAATCCCAAAGTATAAGACGAAAACTGGTCTGGTCTACTGTTGACGAACCCGAGGAAGCAAGGTGTATTGGTTCTGGCTACCCGGGAAGTGCCTGCGTCCTGCTCTGGAAAGATAATGTTGAAAGAAGATATGTTTTTCTGGAGATACCCAGATGTGTGGAGCTCAAGGATGCCAGCGGCTAGGGCCTTGGCGAGGTCAAATCTCTCTGCTAGACTCGGTTGATATATCGCCCGGCCACGGTTGTCCTTGCTCAAAAGATCCCTGAGTGTTGTTACTCTTAGATTATTGTTGCTATTTGGCGGAGTCGGCAACCTGTATACAAGTCCATATCTATCTGCTGTATGATCATGAAAACAACCTTCACATTCGAGTACATGAAAAGATTTGGTAGAGCTTTTGGCCCGTTTTAAGAACTCAACAACGGCATCAAGCCTGGAAAGAAGCTCTTTTGCGACCTCTGGCTCCATATAGTCTCGACTATACTGTCTCCACTCAACGATGACACTTTGTCGATAAGTATCCCCGGGCTGCTTCAAGACTGCTATCTGAGTATAGGAATTTCCAGGGAAGGCTTGGTAGTCCGTCAAGTTTTCGGGCAAGACACGAAGCTGTGCCGTGTTTGGGGACGTCTCTTGTTCTATAAGTATGCTAACCCTCTTGAGAGCTGCCCGGGTGGCAATCTCGATGTCAAAATAACGGCTATCATTGCAAAGTGATTCGAGAAAGTCATCGTCATCGGCTTTCAAGGTGTTCGTCTCGAAGTGGATCCGTGCCCTGACTCGTCTTTCTTGAGAAAGATCCTGTAAAAGGTGGGTTATGACAGGATGAAGGAGGTCATGAAGAGGAAACAGAGATGCATTATCCCGAGTCATAATGTCGTACAATATTGTCCTCAGCTCCAGCAAACTGGAAACGGTTTTTGAATAGTCTGGATACTCAGCCCGCCTCCATTCGTTACTCGTCGCAGATCTTCCATCATGATAGAGGTCGCATGCCCAACCCCAGCTGTACATTCGTCCACGATCAAGCTTGACTTGTACCTTGGAAACGTTGTTGGTAGAAGTGCAGATTTGGTCAAACATTTCCGAAGTTTGTGTTTGGAGCGCTGCAACGGCGATGAACTGCAGTTGTCGGCAAACCTGCTGAGCGGACGGTCTCGTTGTAGGCTTCATCGAGAGCATTGTCTTGATGAGTCTGACAAGCTGTTCCGCATAGCGTGGACTTTCCCGGGACAAGGTGTTAAGCCATTCTTCCACGACTGGAGAGGACTCTTGGGGGCCCCTGTGGAACAGAGACGACTCGAGAATGTCTCCAATCAAGAATTGACGATTCTGATCAAATTTCTCCACTCCTTTCGGACCTTGCAATGTGTGTGTTAGGACCTGAGCTAGAATGCAACCGAATGACCAGATATCGCTGCTTCGATGGCTTATCCCAAGCTTCATCTCAGCGGCCAAATGCTGAAGATTTAGGACTCGGCATTCCGGAGCAGTGTACCATCCAGGTGCATGTTTGAAAGATGTGTCGGAGCCTTCAGATGATGGTTTAAATTTGGCAAGACCGAAGTCGGCGAGAATGAAACCAAGGCCATCTACCAAAATATTGTTAGGCTTTAGATCGTGGTGACAGCCGATTAAACTCAAATCGTGGTCCTCGTCAATGAGGCTATGCATGTACTGAAGACCATCACTGAGTTTCGCAAGGGCGAGTATTACGTCTTCGTTACTCTTGAATTGGGCCGGACGAGGGCCTCGAATGAATGACTCCAAGTCTCCATGTTCAGCCTCCGGGAATATCAAATTATATTGCTCGCCGTACTTGTAGCATCCTAGTAGACTGATGATGCTTGGATTTCTCACTAGGGTGAGAGTAGATAATACTCTACATTCCGCAGCCCATCGCGCTTCATTTTTTGCACCAGGTCCTTTTTTGACATGAAGCTGTTTTCGGACGAGCTGGCAATAATTATCAGCGAAGTTTCAGAATGTGACCCAAGAGAGCCCTCTTACCTTTACATGAGCAGGTTGTCCGAAGTCCACATGGGATGGCTCAATTCTGATTCGCCAGATGCCACCCCATGAGCCCTCGGCACCCTCAACAGGGATGTCTTCTAGAAATGGCAGGATGATATTTGGGTCGAGCACGCGCGGAACTATACTACCGCTAAATGTTGGAGCAACAAACTGCCACTGGTCATCGAAAAATCTCTGGGGCGCATCGGGGTCATCATCTGTGTATTTGAACCGTTCTTGTAGCGCCTGTAGATCGAATGGAAGTTTGTCGTCTATTGATGAGGATTGAAGTTGGTCGTGCCGTACAAAGGCCTCAAGAGAGGAAAGACAACGGATACTGATCAGTATAGCCAATACTTTACCAGCCTTGGTAATCACATACGAGGTGAGGCTGTCAACAAGAGAATTGTCTATGGCAGGATTTTCGATGAGGGCAGCTTTAATGTCAGGCCAAGTTAAGATATCGTTGAGCACACCATTGGGGACGAAATTGGCTCGGTGAGCATTTGGTCGAGCTCTGTTTCTAATCGCCTTGTAGATTTTGTCTTCAGCCATAGCCACTAGCATTCCAATTAACCAAAACTGCTCGAAGCCGTAGACGACATAAACTACCAACCTTGAAGACAGCACTGTGAGTTGAAGTGCGTCCGATTCCGTCACTTTTGGCCTAGTAATAAAGACAGCCACGAAGTTTAGTCGTCTCTGACTTCAACTGATTCGATTTCTCCCTGTGATAGTACTGTGATTAGAAACAGTTGGAGGACGAATAGCTTTTCAAATCGAACCTCGGTCAGCGTTCTAGGCACATCCACCAGATAGTATTCGCCCTTTATCCCCTTTTCCTGTCTATTATTAGCCTTACGAAAACACAAGAATCAATTAGTCAGTACCGAGATCTTGCAACTGTGCCCTGGGAAAAGCCTGGCCAACAGCGCGATGAGGTCGTCAAGCTTGATGTAGCGACTACGAATGTCTTGCAAGACCATCGTCGAGATCGGAGTAAATACTTTCACAAGAAAGATTTTATTCACAAAGAAGGATCGGTGACAGCAAGATGAAATGTAATATTAAGAAAGCGTGTCACTGGTTAGTATGTACTTGATGATATGATAAATCGAGAGTGTGCCAGGAAAGATTGCGTTTGGTCACACCTCAGCTTTTGACTCGGCTATTTTGAGTTGGGTTTTCCTACACCGAGTACCTCATCCAAGCTGGGACGTGCAGTGCAGTTCCCTTCCTCCATACACAGACTTCTCTCCACCAAGGAATGTCTAGGCAGACATGCATGTTCACAGATCAAGGCTGACTTGAAGTCGCTTTGCTTGGCGTTGGGCGCTGTTATCATCGTCGGGCGTCATTATCGTCGGGCGTTGGGCAAAAAATACCCGCATGTGGAAGGCAGAATATGCAGACATCGAAAGACGTTCGATGAGGCTAAATTTGATCTTCATTAGGCAGAAAGTGGGAGATGGAGAAATTGCACATCTCCAATAAGTGAGAAGTGGCCGAATTGATGAAGCTTCTATGTCGTGAGGTCATCAAGTTAAGGGAAGTCATCAAGGCCTGAAAATTTGAGACCCGGAGATTCCATTTTATTAATAAAAAGATTACACTCTGTTGCGGTGCTCTAGCATTCGGTTTGTCCTGGCACTGGCGCAATAGCCACCCTTAAGTCAATCCGATTCAATAAGAGGCTCTGGTCATGTGGAAGAACGGCCAAGAGTACCGTCAGCTGATTGCCTTCGGGTGTGTTGAAATTGTTAGTAAGCCCAGGGTCTCGATTACTTGCCGGGTACGCTCGCCAGCGAATCAGTGTGATTCCCAACTCCTCTTGATTGTTTACCAGCCCGTTACGCATTCTCACTCTACAAAGGCTTTCCTTCCATACTTCAGCAAGGATTGTAGGCAAGTTAAGGGGCTGTGCACCAATGCTATCGCATATAATGCTTCCACGAAGTCAAAGAGGATTTTTTTTCTCTGCATATGTAGCTTCAACTATACTGCAATTATGGATGCGATAGGAATCATCAGCGAGAGAGGATATCTCGAGAGACTTCATCCTTCATGTGATCGAGTTTGCTCTCGGGATTCTATGTCTGTGAACGTTATACGCATCCAAAGCGTGGTTAATGATGAAGGTGAAACATGCCTTGTGTTTCTTCAGGAGTATGCTGAAGATAGGCTTGCCTAGTATTCGAGACAAGCCAAATCCATAGCCTCGACGCTCTCTACTCCGAACTGCTGGTATGATTTTAGTCTCTCAACCGGGCGGATCGATGTTGACACACGATGGGGAATAGGAAAAGAAAGACAACGAAAAGCACAGACTCTAGTATACAATTTGTATCATTGCCAGTGATATAGTCCTTGATTGCTAACACACTACAGTTTGTTATCCCAAAAACATTCGTGGGCACGACTACGAATCTCATACGAAGCTCTAGTCAAGATTATGTGTGTGAATGAAGTATTTTATGACTTCTTGGACTGCATTATGTCATACGGTGTCAAGACACATGAATCGCAGCATAGCTGGACAGGTCTACGAAGTCACTATCCCATGAACGACGATCCAGAGGACAGACCTCGTATTTATCGTAGGTCAGAAAACTATCGATCACGTCTGTTAACTCGAACCCCTACTGAGCTGACGGGTCAGAGATATGCTACAACCTTCATTACATGGCGAAGAACATGAGAGAATGGGGCAGTCCATGGTCACTCCGCCAGACCGCTGTTTACCATCGAGTCAATGTGCAAAGCGGCCAGTCCACATGGATCTTCATTCAACTAGCTGGGGATGTGCAAAGCCGTGTTGAGCAGATCACAGCAACAAAATCACCCGTATCTCATATTCACGAAATTTCACTTATTCATCTGTCAATTCTATCTTCGACATTGAAGGGATGGCAAGGATACTTGGAATATCTTCAATCCCTTCTCCGGCAATTGGTATGAAATATTCTACAGTGAAATTTCCACCATTTCATTTCATTTGCTAATGGAATCAACTCAGGAGGGAAAGGCTTGCTTCTCAAACCCTAAATTTGACTCCGATGAGGGTTTCCAAGTCTCCTTTGAAGATTGTCAGAACTTGCAGCTTCTGAGACAAGAGCTCCTACGTACCCTAGAAGCTTTGGCCTCTAGTGTTGACATTACAAAGGGGTGCCAATCTCACTTCCTCAAGCTGAGGTATTGTGCGGACCAAGGAGTTGACCAGGGCGCAGGTGACCAATTTGAGCACTGTCTTTCGGAGTTCCATAAGCATCGTCGTACCGTCCAGGGCATACTGGAACAGTCGAGAGACACAGGCCGGCTTGTAGGTGTCTATACATGCTCTTTGTCTGCTGTTTGTCTGCTTCAAGCTAACTATAATTTCGTCAAGCTATCGAAGCTCATAGAATTCCGTTGTGCCAAAGCTTTCGAAGAAACGCACAAAGCCATGCAGAACAACCTCGCTGTCCTTCTCCTTACATCATCAGAGATCAGAGATGAGAATGCAAGACTTACGAGACTCGCTACTTCTGGTCGACAAGATTCGAAATTTGTAAAAGTACTTACACTTATTTCAACACTTTATATCCCGGCCTCGTTAATTGCGGTGTGTAATATTGTCGCCCTTCAAACATGGACTTGATACTAATCTTGATTTGCGGAGAGTAGACGATTTTTAGCTCAGAGATGATTCAATTCCGGTCTGGAGACGAGACCGGTTTGACCGTTGCCCCCGAAATATGGGTCTTCGTGCTTTCAGCTATGCTGTTAACAATCGTAACCATGGCACCTATATACGTGTACATCAAGCGGAAGAATTGATGTCGAAAGCTAAGGGCCTGTTTAGTTCGCGAATTTGTGTTTTTATTTCCAGTGTGAATGGAAAAATTTTAACTTTCGTCCCATTCATAAAAAGAATGGAGTGTGAAACTGTTTAGTTGGAGCTAATTTAGTAACTTGTGGTTGAATGGAGAGCTTCATTCGCATGTAATAAAACTTTTTTTCATATTCATTTTTTATTAGTTCCATTCCCCCACGGTAATATTGAATGCATATATATATCATAAAAATGATATATATTTGGGAAACTAGTATAATTATCTTAATTCACTTAACACAGCCTATTTCCACACATTTTTTTCTCATAGAATATAATGCAAAATCTAGTATATATCCATTTTTGAGGATATGAGGATAATAATTAGAAAGAAATCCCATATATACTAATGAAGTGCATTTTTGAAAGTAAATATATATTCTATTAATTTGATTGACGACAAATCCAAACAATAAACGACCAGACGGCAAGCCCGCATCAGGAAACCGCGACCCCCGCATCAGGCATGGCGCGCGCACGGGCCCGCCGCCGCTTTCGCGGGGTATAAAAATCTCGCGACTCCATCGCTCGATCTTTTCCCTTCTTCCTTCCTTTTCAACAACCCAACAACCTCCGCCGCGCGACGCTCAGTGCTCGCTCTTCATACGCATTCGACCCTTCTGCCTAGAATCCTGCCCTTTCCCGCCAGGCTCCCCTGATGGCCACGCCGCAGCTGAGAAGACCGCGCCAGCGAAGTGCAAGACAGCTTCAACCAGAATCCACGATCGCCCCCTCCAGCCTCGATGCTACTAAGCAGCTGTGATGCGAATCCCCTCGCATGTCCGCCTCGCATTGGCTGAGCTACGAGCTCGACAGCGTCCAGACCCTCTCGCAATCTGCCTCGTCGTCGCACCATCACCGCCTCTCACTGCAGCGCGCTCCGGACACTGATACGCCGTGGACAAGGTCTAGATCGATGCCATTTGCATTAATTAGGACGATATCGATGAGCGTCATGCTCAGGTCCTAAGGATAAGAGATATCTTCAGCCAGTCGCTAGTAGTAACGGTATGGCTTGGAGAAGATGAAATAAGTAGTACAGGCCTGGACTCATAGGTTAAGACTTCCTTTAACAACCTTCGCCTTTGCAACACAATTTTAGAGGCCCACGGCAGGCAAACATTAGAAGCAGCTTTAGAGATCGATGTAAAGGCATAGGAATCCGATTATCACTATAACGAGCTAGAGGGCTTACCCTTATTAGAGGATGTCTTGTATTTTAACAACGAGTAGTAGGCCGATTTAGATAACAAGGATAAATTTGAACCCTTGTATTTTCGCGATCTTATCGCTGTAGCACTCTTTCACCTCTATAGGAATTCGTACTAGACTCGCCTATGAATAATTCAGGAACTAGCTATAAGTTCGATTCGTTCGACTAGAGTTATTTAAACGTGTCTCTTCAAGTAGTTCTAACGCTTACGAATATCTCTTATAATAAAATTTTTAATAATAGTATCTTAGATTCTCGCGTAGTAATTAGAATTTCATCTTATCTATAACTACTAAAATCTATTAAGTAGTAGTAGAAGTTAGAGGTTATATCTAATAAGAACGACGGGTATTATAGTAGAGATTAAAGAATAGATTATTCGCGAGAAAGAAAGAAAGAGAGAAGTATTATAAATCACGTTTACGTAGTAAGTAGTTTAGATAGCGTTTTAATAGAATAAGATATAACGTCTAGGAAATAGAAGATAATATAGAAGAGAATCTATAATATAAAGGTATTTAGAGATTCTAGGATCTTACTATTAAAGACACGTTAGAGATTATATAATATAAAGGATTACCTAGGTTAACTAGCGATCTAGGCGATCTAGTTAACTAGAACGATAGACGATTCTATCTATCTAGAAGAGAATAAAGGTTCTATATAAGACTAGCACGTCTACTATTAGATAGAAGCTTCGTAC
>JAPZOX010001195.1:0-15110 GCA_037952655.1 Hymenoscyphus sp. LP001
TCGAATACAAACACCCACCACACACAATCGCGCGCTCTCTCCGAACCGCTGTTGCCTCCTCTAGGTTCAGTTTCAACAGAATACTCGTTCTCAATTCCCCTTTCTGACGACGGATATCTCTACGAAGCCCCCGGAGCCCCACCCTTTGCAGATCATCCATTGAACACTCCAAGCCCTTCTGCCACTAGCATCGAAGATTGGATCCAAAACACTATTGATTCCGAAACCCTTTCAACATACGCCCCAATGTTGCGTCGCGTCAACGGCCGTCGGTCAAAGTCCGAAGCTGCAGTCGTTGGACCGTACCGCCCCTCCCCGGCCGTCTTGTTGCAATCGGTTGCCTCACAAAACTGGAAGGCAAGAGATCAAACCCTAATTCACAATGGAGTTATGCGCCCGCAAGACACCGAGTTGTTCGTAATCACACAGAAAAAAGAGCTCGGGGTAGAATTTAAGAAATTTCAGAAGGACTCGAAGCGCGTAATCTTATCTAAACCATACAAGGTGGTTTAGCACGATCAGGATTCCTTGATTATGCACGTTTTATCAATTGGGAATGTCGGAAGGACCAACGAGGCTACCTTGACTAGTTGTTTCAACAGCAACGGATGGAAGACAGACTTGGCGTTTTTGAGCTCAGAAATACAACATGCTCCATACGACTTGAAACTACATTCGATCCTTTTCCGCGTTGTACCCGACCCTCACCAACCGACCATAAACGGATTATACTATGACAATGTTCACAGCAACATGATCAAAGTTGTGCCATACGAGGCCCTCGGTATTGTTCTATCTTGCGAGCAACAATTTACACATAGTCACACCCAGGTTCTCTACAACCGTAAGCTAGAGAGACGGCTCAGCTTTCAATTGGCGCCCCTGATGGTCCATCCTCTCCCTGCTTCCGACAGGGTATATGGTTTTAACCCCTTCCTATTTGGGCCCCATGAACAACGACTTTCTGAATCTCCTTTGAAGGAATTTACCTTGGTTGCTGGAACTCCAGCTCTCGCGTTTTGGTTTATCGAATCCAAGGGTCCAAACCTGTCTCTGTGGCATGCAGTAATCCAATGCAGGAACACAGGCGCTACATTAGTTGCAGCTTGGGGGTACTTTATGTACGGCACAAAAGATGTTCCAGAGGGATGGAAGAAGGACCAGTTTGACGACAAAACCTTTGTTTACGGCCTAGCACTACATATTGAGACATCGAAGCTTTTCCAGAATTACCGTACCGTTGGCATAAACGCCTCGGGGGAATTGTACTGGGTCTATCAAACACGCACTATCCAGACGTTTGATACAGTCTCAATAGATCTCAAGAAGAACCGCCTCAATGATGTGCACCATAATGCAATCACGTGGGGCCTCAAAGTCAAATATCCACAGGCGGAAGCTCGGTTACAGGCCATGCAGGATGAAGAAGATGCTCGATCAAGTATCGCTCTTACGAACGATTCTCAGGATGAGGATCATGATGAGGATCATGATGAGGATCATGACGAGGAACATGATGAGCCTGGCCCAAACAAAACCAAAAAGCGCAAGGCTGTTGGTGCTGTTGCTGCTATTGAGGATGGTCCAGCACAAAAGAAGACGAAGGGTGGCAGTCACGGCGTTCGTTCTTCATCAACCAAAAAGCGCAAGAGTGTTAGTGGTATTGCTGCTAGTGATGATGGCCCAGCACCAAAGAAGATGAAGAGTGGTCGGGTAACGCGGAGCAGTACCAAGGAGTCTTGAGTTTGTATTACACTTGGAGGATTGGTGATCATGGTCTAGTATGATGTAGTATAATTCTCCACTTGATATTCTTTTGAGCAATTCCATGAGATCGCGTTGAACTCAGCGAAACCAAAAATTAGGCGATACCGATGGCTTTTATGAATGAAGAAAGAGGCGACGCTAAACACTGGTTTACTTAGGTAGTCTAGAGAATCAAGCGATGCTTTAAAAAGAAAACGTGGTCTGATTACTTGTGAACTGTAGTGCCGGATATGAGGGGGGAAACCTACCGAATCCTGTGTCAGAAGAAAGCACAGCAAGAGAACAGCCCCAAATCCAAGGGTCTGGATACAACTATCAGAGCCACAAGGGGAACATAGCACAGAGTTCTCAATACAAAGGTTCTTATACAACGCCGAGTCTTCAGCCTCAGCCCTTTTCTACATACACAACAACACCTGGACCTAGGAAAACAGGCGTTTCCACACAGCCAAGCTATGATTCAGGGGGATCCAGCAGAATGGGGACTTTCCCATATCCTTTGCCCAAAAGTTCAGTTACAGTTGGAGGCAACCCTATTGGTTATTCCACACAACCAACCACCAGTACTGGGGAATCTAGCACTTCGTATGACACGGAACATACCTCATCATCGTCACAGTCAACTGTTAACCCCACAGCTTCTACTGTAGCGACTACAGAGCCACAGAATTGGGCTCCACCCCCACAGGGTTTCAAGATTGAAATGCTGGTTTCGACGGTCAGAATTACTATTACAAAGGAAATCACTCCGTCTGGGAAGGCTCACCGGAACACGAACGAGACAAGGAGTATATGCAAAAATATCCATCCACTCTCGCTACCACAACTAGGGCTTTGAGAAATGCTCCAGTCACTGCTACTTCTTCCAAACAAAACACGAAAAAACGAGGCCAACCATCTGGGACTAGTAGCAGTGCACATCAAAGCTCCAAGAGATACAAAGATAGGGAGGATGATAATCACCGAAGGCGTCGTCACCACCACAAAGGGAAATAGATTGATTTCCAGCTTCATTCTTCCAGAACTGCAAGCTCAGAGTTTTTTGTTTTCTTGGCTGTTTGACACTTGGACTTTATCCACTCGCTAAGGTTACTTTGTTGTTAGTTTTGGATGCGTTGGAGTTTGCTTTACAGCTTTGAATTTTTGGGTTCTAGGTTTTAACAGAGTTTTGATTTTTGGAACTTAGACTCAAATACTTGCACTACAAATTAGACAGCTACAATAATAATAAACAAACCCTCCCGTTCTGAACTTTCTCCCGCCCCTTCTTTGGCGAAAGATAATAGAGTGGAAAGATCGTGCTTTACTTTACTAGAATTAGAGGGTTTTGAAATATGCCTTTCAAATGTAGATTGTTACAACACATTAATATTCATCTTTAAAACAATAAACTCAAAAATAAATTAACACAAGCCCAACATTTCTCTGTCCTCTTCCAGCATACATCCGTCATCATCCTCATCAACCTTGCTAGGGATCGGCACGTTCGCCAAACTCGTCAATCTAAAAGCATGCCGTCTCTCCCCAGCAGGATAATCCAAAGTTTGACTATGTTGCACGGCTCTCTGATCCCAAAGCACCACCGTCCCCGGCTCATATTTCACTCTGCATGAGAAATCATGCCCAGAAGCAATATGATTGAACAGAAATTTGAGCAAGTACTCCGACTCCTCGTCATCGAATCCGACGATGCTTTTGGTGTATGAAGAGTTGACGAATAGATTCTTTGCCCCGGTGACTGGGTGTACGGTGACGACGGGATGAATGGAAGTTGTTACTGGGCGTTTAACTGTACTTTTATCCTTGTTGTCTGATATCTCTCTCGAAAGTTGTGCCGCAGTGGTATGGACTGCTTTCAACCCCTCAAGTCTAGCTCGGAATTTTGGGGAAAGTTTCATGAAAGCTCTTGACGTGCTGGCAAAAATGGTATCTCCTCCAACACCAGATGGCTGTTCCACCACTGCAAAGAAAGTGACTCCTGGAGGCTGAGACTCGGGTGATTGATCAACGTGGAATTGAATAGGGTTCTTCCTCGCCCAGAATCTTCGAAGTCGTAAATCTTCTCTTGAATCATAGACGATAACGAATTCTGCGGGTCCCTTTTCTGGATGAGGCATCCAACCGTGAACATGTAGTGGCCCAAAATGAGCGGCTATTTTCTTCTGTGCTTCGAAGCCGGAGTTGAGGAATACATTTTGATCACGGAAGACAACACAGCCCCTTTCGGCGAGGAGAAGTGCCAACTCATCCAATGCGGCCGGACTCAGATCTGTGAGTTGAGCTCCGATGAGTTCGGTGCCTACGTGTGGACTCAAATCGATGACTTTGGTAGCGTTGGCGAGGAGGTTTGGCTTTTTTGTATCTGCACGCTTTCCTACTTCGACGTGCTCGAACGGGCCGACCATATCGACCTTCTCGAGTGGATCATAGTGAGCTGATATTAGTGTTAGTTGAAGTCAAGTAAGTTATGTTTGGGGTTGATTTCACTCACGGAGATAATCCGGGAAGAGAGGGCCTTTGGAGGCTTTGACTTTGATATCTGGGGTTTCAATCTGACTCGGCATTGTGAAATGTGGTAGTGTTTTTCTTTGATACTTGTTGTATTGCGTTCTAAACTGCTGATAATGTACAATATCGCGAACACAGCGTCGGCGCTGGAAAGTTACGAGTTTCGTGAGAAAGATTGTCGGCTAACTTGCCGATGATACCGACACCCCACCTTTCTGGGTACTTGGATGGTATTGTTGATAACGATAGCAACCCGGTATGCTGATGAGAAATCAGCGGGGGAGGTTCGATAGTGGGAGAAATGATTGCAAAATTATGTCGGGTATATCGGGTTTGTACCGCCTAAGGCTGGGAGCTAGCAACATGGTAAGGCTTGAAACGAGTTCATGCCTGCACTCATGTTTGCTGCTTCCTTGCCATATTTAGGTGCAGTCGAAGGAATTTTTGACACGTTTGAGATAAAAGAAAGCTGCTGCTAAGCAACTTGGAGATCATCAGAACTTTGGTCCTACTACTCTAGTGTTCGAGAACTGCATAGGACAATTGGTGTTAAGTGAACAATTCACTGAAATCAACTGAAGAGTTGGTATGTCACTGAATCCAGCGAAAGTTGTTCCTTATGCAAGTTTGGGGGAACTAAATAGTCGCTACGATGAGTTTTGACGTAAAATCCAAGGGGTAATTTATAATTTTTATCTACTACATTCTATAATGCCCTCTCAAACTCCAACAAATCTTTAATATACTTCTCCTCCATTACCAAATCTCCCTTTTCCTTTTCCATCGGCATCAATGGTCGTCTTGGCTCACTTCCATATCCAAACAAACGGTTCAGCAACATCTTCATCCCAGCAATCTACCCGAGGTCGTTAGTATTATTCAAAACATGGAAAATCATCTCACTCACTCCAATCTTAATAGCAACGCCGTCAGCATTAGCGATCAGATTCTGCACCTTTTGTGCTTCAGCATAACTCCCACTTCCTGGAACAGCCAAACATAACTCCCAAAGTCGAACACAGGTCTTGGGCGCAAAGTTCGCCAAGCCAGTGATAGCCCCTGAGCTCCCCGCAGCCATGCTCGGCAGCAAAAAGTCAATAAATCCATCAATGACCCTAAATGGCGCAGTTTCCACTTTTCTAGGATATTCTTGGGCGAAAACGGGATCGTTCACGATTGATGTTATTCTCGTGAGTTTCCCAACTGCCCCACAAGTGAGCTTAATACCGCAGATATTGGGAGCTGAGGTGGCTATCGAGAGGATGAGATCGCTTTGCATATCGATTCCTGATGTTACGGAGGGGAAGTTATACATCATTCTGTCTCTATTAGCTTTTAGATTTGGCGAGAATGGAATACTCTATTACACTGGAATGGGACTTGCTGCTGCAACTTCAACAAAGTAATTTTTTAATGCTAGCATATCATTTGCTATCAAAGTGCCAGCATAATATCCCGGCGGTAATGCAATGGCAAAATCTGCGCCTGTTTCAGCTGCTAAGTGAGCGAGTTTTATGGTTTCCCTTGTGCTTGTTGCTCCGATCCCAGCAACGATCGGAACGTGCTTTAAGTTTGCTTCATCGAGGGCTTTTCGTGCGGTCTTAATAAGTGATGTGCGTTCTTCGAAGCTCTGTGAAAAAGGCTGTCAGTCAAAGGGAAATCGGCTAGAAAAGGAGTGTTGACGAACAAGATGTGGTGCTTCGCCCATAGTCCCCGAAATTACGGGAAATGTTCCAGCTTGAGATGTGACTTTTGGGAGATTAGCTTGGAGAGAAATGGTCTTGATGTATTGCCAATTGCATACACTTTACATGTTTTGCAAATGAAATGAGATCTATTAATTTGTTAATCTAGTTGTATTAAAGAATCCAAGAATATTATATTACCTAGATCTTGAGTTCCTTCTAGGAAAAAAGTTGGTAAAGGCGCGTAGATGCCTTGTGGAAGTGTTCTCGCCATAATTCGTTGGATTTCGTGTAATTGAAATTCCTTGAAGTAAGTTTCCTAATCGAAATTCCAACTAACAGAAATAACTGTAACAGATTGAAGATGTTTTGTCAGACATGAATTCAAACTAAGCATTTCGGTACCTGGACAGGGAAGCTGTTCTCCCACCTTCATCGGGCAGTTCGCCGCCGAACGCATAACGGCACATCTAACCAAAAGCCATAACCTAGCAAGTAAGAAAGGAGGTAGCGTCACATTCCCCATAATTAAACTCGCTTTCTTTCCGATAAATGATCCCCGGAATCTCACAGCCATTTATGAACTTACCCCACCTTCGTAGGTTTCTTATCTCTCCATCGGCCCCATCGGCTCATTCCCGACCTGCTCGGTTCAATCCTCCAACTATACTTATCGAAGTAGCTTCAAAACTTGCGAATGGTTATCTTAATTATCAGAGCGCAAAGTAGAATTGCTTATCTAGAGCATTTCGACTGGATGGAACTGGGTCATCATTGGACGCACTATTATTGGGGGATCAAGACTTCCATGAGCAATATATATTAGAACATTTCCATGTCATCTTAATCACTCATATACCTTTAATTGAATCTGACAATTTGTTTTTCGCAAGTCTCAGACTGAGAATGGCAACCTCCAACGACCAAGAAAAGACATCACAAAACATGACTGAAATCAATTCAGCCCCCGAATTTGAAGCAGTCGAAGCCCTCAAAGCAGTAAAAGCAGGCCACGCAGACGACGTCGACATCGCTGCACAAATTCTCGCCGATAATTTGGGTAGTGGTGCAGCAGAATCATGGAGTCCAACCGAAGACAAAAGTCTCATCCGAAAGGTTGATTGGCGATTGATTCCAATTGTAAGAGCAGAAGACCTCATCTAAAAAAAAGGGAGAAACTAACAAAGATGTAGCTTTTTGTTTGCGCCACTCTTTCTGGTCTCGATAAAACTGCCATCTCGGCAGCTGCAATTTATAACTTGAAGAAAGATCTAAATCTATCGGGTCAAGATTACTCATGGGTCGGATCGGCTCCCTATTTTGGGGGACTTGCTTTCATGGGTCCTTCAGCTTATTGTTTACAAAAGTAATACCTACATTATCTGCCGTTTTGAAGAATTTTGTTAACATTCGTCCACCCAGATTTCCCCCTGTTACTTATTTTGCTTTCAATGTCCTCTGTTGGGGAATTCTAGAAATGGCAATGGCAGCCTGCACAGATTTCGGCAGTCTATTCGTGTGCAGATTTCTCCTAGGAGGATTTGAAGCACTTCTCATTCCTGCCGTGACCCTACTCATCGCCATGTGGTACAAACCCAATGAGCAACCTGCAAGAAATGCAATTATTTTGAACGTCATTGCTCCAATTCTCAATGGACTCGTTGCTTGGGCAGTTGGTATGAAAACCCCGAATGAAAAACTTATGAAACAATCGCTTACACAGACCAGGGTACCACGAAGGAGACTTCCCAGCTTGGAAGATCATCTTCCTGACCCTCGGCGCATTCACTATCTGCTGGTCCCTCGTAGTATTCTTCTTTCTGTGCGTTCCTCACCCCAAAACCAACCCCAAATTTCACTCAAAACTAACAAAACAACCCCAGACCAAACAACCCCCTTGAAGCAAAATGGCTTTCCGACCGCGAAAAATACATGTTAATCCAAAGAAAGGCAACAGACAACACAGGAATGGAATCCAAATCCTTCAAACCCTCTCAAATCCGCGAAGCCCTCCTTGACCCAAAAACCTGGCTCATCTGGTTCGCCATCGTCGCCCTCCAAGTCCCCAATGGCGGTCTCACAACCTTCAACACGCTCATAATTCAAGGTCTCGGGTTTGATAGTAAGAAAACGGCTTTACTAGCCATGCCTCCAGGGGCTATGAGTACATTCTCAGGAATCGGTCTCTCATTCCTAGCTGCGAGGACGAGGAAGTATAGAACTAGTATTGTCGCTGTTTCGGTGTTACTCCCTCTCGTGGGAGCAATTATCTGTTACTCCCTTCCACGAACAAACCTCGCAGGTCAACTTATAGGTCTTTATATCCTCTACACGTATTGGGCTCCATATGTAACACTCGTCTCCATCTACCAAGCCAACATCGCGGGTCACACCAAGAAAATCTTCCTTTTCGCTTGGTTTTACGTCGCTTGGGCGACGGGAAATATCATCGGGCCGCAGACTTTCCTTGCATATCAAGCACCCGCTTACACCGGTGGAACAGTGGCAATGATTGTTTGTTACGTGGTAGCTATCTTTTGTATATTGGGCTATGGTGCTTTGTGTATGAAGAGTAATAGGGAGAGAGTGGAGGAGATCGCTGGGAATGTGGGGGATAATGATTGGTTGGATTTGACGGATAAGGAGAACACTAGTTTCAAGTATACGACTTGATTCTGGCATGTAGGAATATGATAGAGCAGGAAGAAATATGTGTTACTCAGAAGTTCATTGATTTAATTGTATTGTTCCATTGTATTATAGTAAGGAAAATCGTGAGATGAAGCTTTAAACAAACTAAGAAATCTGTCGTACCTGGAAAGTCATTTATCTTATTTCATTTTTCTACTAAACTTAGGTAAATATAATCATAGAATGAATTTCAAATAGACTGAGAACTTACTCTTAAGTAGAAGACTATTCTTTTAATTATATCATTTAGCAAAGCTAAAACATTTCTAATTAAATAAAGTTCCTAGAAGTTAATAGTATACTAATTAATCTCTCTTTGTTAAAGTTTGTTTCTCCAACTAAATTATCCAACTTTCTTACAATAAATAAAACGATCGAGTGAAGTTTTAATAACTAAGTAAACGCCAGCGTTTATCGAGACAGTTCTTTACTTTAAACTTCGTTCGTCTCACCTAATTATCTAACGTAATTGAGGTAAACACCATTATCGAGCGAAGTTATAATATATATAGAATAATATCAACTCTTACGTAACATGAAATATAGCTGTAACTCTATTAAGTGTACTTGATTACTTAAAAAGAGTAAAATAATATAAATAAACAAACCAAGTCACTAAACTACTTCATTCACGTGTTTAATATAGAAGCGAGTATAAAAGGAGAGTAATTGACACCGAGCTACTCGTTCACTTGTATACATAGAACAGAAACGAAGATTCGTTTTTTCATTTGGAAAAATGGTATATATAAGAATCTAAGTATACATCGTAAAGTCTTCATTCTTCAAAGTGGCGATTCACCTCTCAATCCCGGCAATTTATTTCCCTTCTCTCTCATCCACCAATTCCGAGAAAGTAAACAAGAAACCCCAGGTGAAAATACCCCAACTCCAACGCCAACGCTAGCCAACACTGGTATATCCGGGGAAAAAACTCATGTGCGTAAAAGAAAAGCCCAACCCCATAATACATTCCACCCAGTTTACCCTTCCCTATTCGTCAAATCGTAATCAATCCTCCTCCCCTTCATCATCAACATGAATCTCAAACCCCGCTCTCGCCCTCTCAAGCGCAAAGATCTTTGGTTGAGTACTGGGATACTCAGAAGGCGTACTACTCCCCTCACTCCCCTCACTCATTGCATCCTCATCCTCATCATCAACAGCCACAACCCTCTCCACAAGACCCAGTCCAAAACTCCTCCCATCTTCCCCCACTGTATCGTCAACGCCCTGCCACTCCTCATCATCCCTCTGCCCCTGCCCTTCAGAATCCGAAGATCCATCATAATCGCTGAGAGCTTTCTGCTCCACCCCACTTTCCTCATCATAAAGTTCATTCGTCGCACTGCCAAAATCCTCTTCTTCCTCACTATCCTCAAATATCTCAATCTCCGCCCCGTCCTTCGGTCTCGTATCAACATAAGGCGCATTACTATGCGGCGTCGCATACGCAAAAGGCGTAGTCGCCCGCTTGCTGGTCGTTTCATCCATAACAACATAAGGACTAGGCGGCCCAACACTCCAACGCGGTGTATTGCCAGCTCGACTAGGGGATCTGGATATACGACGGCGTTTGAGTGCTAGGTTTGTAGTAGACGTCGAAGTAGCTCTGCTCGGCGAGGAGAGTTCCTGTTCTGAGGAGCCGTGGCGGCGCTTACTAGGTTGAGGCGGGGACTTGAGGGGGACTATGGATGGCATGGAGGTGGTACGGATATGTACCGGTCTAAAAGGATGGCGTTCTATCAACGGCTCCACTCGCCTAGAGGGCGGAGGTACCGAGGTCGGGCTCGTTGCGGTGGGAGACAGTGGAGCGGAGGAGAAGTGATCGGATTGCGAGACGGGTGGCTCTTCATATCTAAATGAGCGGATGCTCAAAGACGAGACTTGTGATTCAAAGGACATGTTGACATCCATAGGAGGAGGATCAAGTCGTTCATCGAATTCCCAGCATGGCTCTTCTGCGTCACCTTCTGGTATGTGACTAGACCCGGATTGTGATGTTTGATCGGGATAAACTCGAGGTAATTGTCGCAGCTTATGCCAGGTCCAATCTGAAGTATCGCCGTGTTGTTGAATATAACTGTCTCTATGGGTTACATAGAGTCGTCTAAGCCCCGATGTTTTCATAGCAACGCTGGTAGAAAGGAACTGAACAGTCCACAGCGTAGGTGTTACCATCTCAGATGTACTAAGAAATCGAAGCGACGAATTTTTATGCAGTTTCCTAAGTGGAATCCAAGAAGCTTGAAGACCAAGATATTTAGTCAAGGACTTTGGTATGGAGTTCTTTTCGTTGTCTTCGTGTTGTGTGTAAGGATCTTCCACGAGTAGATCTGGGACGTCCCCAAACGCAGTCATGATGGCAGCTTGGACGTCAATAGCATCGGGTCCACAAACTTGGATCCTCTTAACAAGACCACGACTGCGGAGTCGTTCGTCGATTCTCGTGCCACGGCCGCAGGCTTTTGCGTTCAGCCAAGAAACTTCTTCCTGGTCTTCAATTTCGGAGCCTGTTTCCACATCTTGGAGTCAGCTAAGTTTTTCAGGCACATAAATGAAATAATAAGCAACTAATGATGACTGAGAAAATTGTTCCGAGCTCCAAGAATAGTCAAATTGACTGTGCTAAGATGATACCGCACTCAAGTAGATTGTTCTAAGACTCTGGGATGATATATATTGTCGTCTGAAGAATGTATAATAAATGATTCTGAACTTCCGGGATAATATATTGTATCGCCCTAAAGGGCTAGAATAATCGAAATTCTTCCAATCCTTTAGAGAAGTAAATTGTATTATCCCAAGTTGGAACAAATTGTTCGAAATTCCCAGGACAACAAAAGCTCGAGCAAATTGTTCCAAGTGCTCTAGAGGAATCAGAATGAGGCTCAAAAGGAATGAACTCACCAGAACGTTCCCAGGCCGAGCTTTGGTCACGAGCAGCAAGCAGAGCTTGAGCAGCAGCCATGGACTGGTTCTGGGTCTGAGTTTCGACAGAACTGTTGCCTCTTGAGCGTTGACTCATTTCATGATCCGAACGCCACATTCCCTTCAAGTCAAATCCAAATGGCAGAAAGACAACCTCAACCTCCCAGGGACGAGTATGAGTTGGCGGTGCCAATGAGAGAAGTTCGGCCACTTGTGCCTCCAGTGCCTCAAAACGAGCAAGGTCAACCTTATGGACGGCCTCGATGGAGGATGATACCTTGGAATCAATGGAACCCGCGACATCATGGCTGCTAGCCATACTACTCGTCTCCTGGTTACCCTGTGCGTTTTCCATATCCTGGATCCTAGCCTCTAGCTCGATAATTCGGACGTCCATATCCCTGTGGTCCTCGTGGAGTCCTTCCAAGGCAGAGTGAGTGAAAGAGGCGTGCTCCAAGGAATCCAGCCGTTTCTCGTGATTTTCCACTGCATAGGGGAACTTGGCCATTCGAACCATAATGCTGCGGAGCCTATCAATTAATTCCTGGTCGCGACAGGCAGTAGCCGGGTCTGCTTCACGAGATGAACCCGCTTGTTTCATAATGACCTGAGTATTGGGAACAGAGCCTTCTTTGATACCCGAGCTGACGGATATGGCCGCTTGGATGTTGCCTTTCGAGAGTTCCTCGAGTGTTTCTTGAACTTTCGCAATGTTTTGACCATACTCGGCATCCTCGTGGTCCTGTGAGTGACTTACGCTTGGAGTCGCGACTTCGGTGATACTCTGCAATCCAAGGTTTCCATTGGCATCCTGGTAGACCTGCATTGGTCGTGTAGTCTCAATCACCCGTGTGTTCTCAGCCAACGGCTGGACTGTCTTGGGTTCCACAATCTCAGCTAATGCCCGCCTTGGGATATGGTTGAGAGTGTCCAGTCCTCTTCCGCCAAAGGGGAGGTGATATCTGGATTGACTGTCAGAACTCCACGAGCCATTGTCTGAAGGAAGTAAACACTGAGATGGGATGGCAGGTAGAGCCTCGGGCGAGCCAGAATGGATGAAACGACTCCATTGGAGTGTTTCCGGGAGAGGAGTATCGCGCATAGCTCTCGGGGCGGGTTCCTCCAGTGGAATTGAAGGTCCTCCGGGATTTCCGAGCGAGTGTGATTGCATGGGAGTAGTAGAGCGTGCCGGATGGCTGGGTATCTCGGTTTGAATCTTGCCATTGCGACTTCCCTCGGGCTCCTCATCATGAAAGCAAGCATGATGTTCGCACATGCACACCCCCGACTTGCTCAACACCCCTCTCCCATCCGCACAGCCCAATTCTTTGTCCCAATATCTCTTACAGCCACAAGTTGGAGCTCCCACAGCAGACAGGTTCGTCCAGTTGCAACCGCCTGTTGGCAGCTTCGGACCTTCGACATCGACGTCATGGTGCGATTGACGCGTCGCGAGGGGAGTGTTGAGGATGGGAGGAAGCGACGACCGAGCAGCCATGAGTCCGATGGGGAGGTGAAGAATGGGATGGAGGAGGAAGGAGAAAAGCTGAAGAAGTCGTGGCCCGACGCATTCAGAGCTGGGTCGAGGGTCGCAAAGCGGGCGGCTATCGTCCTAGATCTTTCTCCACGCTTCGGTGCACATTGAACTCCTGGCTGACGACGGGAAAATCGCGATCGCCGGGTGCTCTTAATTAGCGTATGAGAAGAAGAGGATACGATGATTCTCAAAACGCGTCGCAATCGAAAGGGACTGGTGGAGTTGCGGTTCTGTCGCGCAATTAAGTCTCTCTCCAGGCAGAAAACTGCAGCGCAGCGCAGCGCAGGACGAACCTCGAGGATTTCTTATCGACCGGACGTTCTGCTCGTTAGCAACAACAATGGGAAATTCGTGAGAGGAAGACGACAGGAAGACGAGAGCAAGACATGAGATGGAAGCAGAAACAGGCAATGCAATGACGCTCGACGGTTGTAGGTAACAACGGGTCAACGCAGGTCGTCTTGTCTTGTGAAGTGCAACGAGTGCGGGAGCTGGTGACGGGAGATAGGGAAGGATACCCAAGCACTCAAACTACCACAAACTACCAAGAAACGCCTCGGAATAAAAGCGGCAAGCACTAACTCTGATACTTCTTGCAGCTTCAAAGAAATCGAAACTAATTCCTCCGGAACTTGGGAAATATTGAACCAATTTCCTGAACAAGTCTAGAGAGTTTTTCATTATTGCCTCAAATCCGAGATTCTTACTTTAAATCTCCTAGAAAACCGGAACAACGGCAACGATGCATCGCCTCTTTTATTCTCTGCTGCGGAGACTGCATCAGCTACTGCTTCATAATTGGATGATAGAGTGGTGACTCCTGGCGGCCTGCATGGGGAACGAGCCGAGTGGCTCCTTCGACATTTCGACAGGGGAGCTCGTCGTTTCTTTTTTTGGGAGTACGAGCGGTTATCAATGACCTCCGTACAAGTCATCAAGTCACGTTTGGAATTGCCTCGTTTTGCCTTGGGGATATGGTGACAGCTATTGGTTAACCCGGGAAAGGATTTTATCTTGTAACCTGCCTACCCTGTTGAATCCAAAGCAAAATCCAAGGCAAATTTCCCCTTCCAAAAGGGCCGACGATGTTCTTTTCGGTCCGCTTCGGGCAATTCATTAGCTGGGAAACCCTGAAAAAAGTCGATGTAGAGAATCTCGATTTGTGCTACCGGATTCAGGAGTTTTGAAGCAAATAGGCGGACGATATGCTGAAAAGAGTTAAAAGTATTAGAAAGCTCTACTCTCATCTGTACTCGCACAAAGAATAACAGCGAAAGCTTGAATTTGCGTCGGCATCTGTCAATTCAAAAGCTAATTTTTTTCAAACAATCTACATTACCCTAACCAAGGACCTAAATAGAACTGTAGCACAAGAAATGACGGTTTCACAAACAAATTACTGACCCCAGTAGCATCCATACTGATGCTGCAGCTCAGCTAATTCCAGCCTTGCCACGTAGACGTTCCCGATGCCTAATCAACCTAATCATCCGAGCAAAGGGCAGTGTATCGCTTCTTGGGTAACACTGCATGACTGTGCTACTTCTGAATCCAAGAAGTTGGCTCGAAGACACACCTTCCGGGTCACAACCAAGCAACACAGTTAGTGATACAGTTAGTGATGCAAACTGGTGTAAAGAAGAGACTACGGGAAGCGAAGTAAAAAGGCTCGGTGCTACCGATAAGTCTTTGAATTCGTTTACCCTTGATATATCTAATTAATAGTAGAGGTTGTAAAACAATCTTTTTGTGTAAATATAGTAATATCGGAAAGTTGGAGTAAATAGCTTCTATTATTCTATAACTTCCGGTAAGGAATCCTTCTTGATTTCACTACTTCAATCTTTTCCCGTATTTTTATTAACTAGATAAGTATACGACAAACAACGACTAGTCCTGGAGTTACTTTAAACAGAGTAACTTAGTACTAAAGTAGTTGTCGGCATAATAATGAGCGAGTAGCGCTTCACGTGACCTTCTCGCTTAAGGTC
>JAPZOX010001196.1:0-15105 GCA_037952655.1 Hymenoscyphus sp. LP001
GCACGAATTATATTAGCTATTAAAGCTATTCGAACATCTAAACGAAAATTAAGCTGTAGAAACGCTATAAAAATCTATAAAGTTCCTAAATCTACTCTTTATCTTAGAATAAACGGCCGACCTTCTTATAGCGATGTTAAACCTAATTATTTAAAGCTAACGAAATTAGAAGAGGAAATAATTATTCGACATATATTTGATTAAGATTCTAGAGGGTTTTCGCCTCGGCTAGCTAATGTAGAAGATATAGCGAATTACCTCCTTAAGGCGTGCGGAGTAAAACGCGTTAGAAAGCGCTAGGTAGAACGATTCATAGTTCAACGACTAGAGCTAAAGACGTGTTTTAATCGCGTTTACGACTTTCAAAGAGCCTTATACGAAGATCCTAAGTTAATTAGCGCGTGGTTTCGACTAGTAGAGAATATATAGGCGAAATATAGTATAGTAGATAGCGATTTCTATAACTTCGACAAGACCGGCTTTATAATAGGTTAAATCTGTCCTAGAATAGTTGTTACTTATGCTGATCGACGTGGTAAGAGTAAGGTAGTTTAACTAGGTAATCGAGAATAGGCGATAGCAATTGTTATAATTAATAGCAAAGGTAGGAGTATCCCTCTATTCCTTATTATTTAAGGTGCTAATTACCTTATAAATTAGTATTCTAAAACTGGCCTCTCTCACGATTAGGTTATTAAATCTACGAATAATAGTTAGATAAATAATAAGACAGGTCTAGAATAGTTAAAACACTTCGATAAATATACTACTGCTTAAGCTAAGAGTCTATATCGTATATTAGTTTTAAATAGGTATAAGAGTTATAAATCAGTAGAATTTTAAGAATATTATAAGTCTTATAATATTATAACTCTTAGATTACCTCTGTATTCTTCTTATCTAACCTAGCTACTTAATATCAGGTGTTTTACTATTCTTAAGCGAAAGTACAGTCGAGAAATCAAAGGGTTTATAAAAGCGTATATTAATTATATTACTAAGGTCGAGTTCCTTATAGCCTTTAAACAAGCGTATATTAAGTTAATTACTTCTATAAACGGTTAGGCTAGATTCTATAGAGCTAGATTAATACCTTTTAACTCTTAAGTAGTTATATCGAAGTTAGATATAAAGTTATAAACTCTAACGTCTACTAGCCTCTCTTCCGTCGAGGCAGACTCTTAGGTTTCGTAGACCTCTTATAATCTAATAGAAGCTCTTTTATAAACGACTTTAGTTAGAGATTATATTACCTATTATTAAGGAAGCTCGCCTACTCCTCTTTTTTAAACTATCGCTTCGTTAGCTAAAGGTATAGAGCGTTTAGCTTATAAATTAACTCTTATTAATACTAAGCTACGTATACTTTAAGCAGTAAATAAGGCACTTTCTAAGTATTATAGAGCTAAAAAGAATTATATCTATTAAGGAGATATACTTACTATAGAGGATATATACGATATTATAACTTAAGACGAAGTAAATAAGCAGATACGACGTAATAAGCGCTTTAGAAGAGTAAATCGTAAGGAAGGGATTTCGACTATACGACGTTGTAGCACTTATAGAAAGACTAGTTATAATACGTGAACTTGTTAAGAACTTATAGATATATCTAGCTTATTAGAATCCGAAGAGTAATAAGTTTTATCTATTGTTATAGTTGATTTATTATATTTTAAAGTAGTAGAAGTCGGTAAAAGTGCGTAGCTCGTTGATATACGTAGCTTAGTAATAGATTACGTTATATATATTATTAGATATTTAAGAAGAAGGATTACTTATAACTTATATTCCTTCTTTAAATGTTTCTTTAAATCTATTATAAATTTAGAAGAAAGACTGATTCTAAGAAGACTCTCTATTTTTACTCTAGAATATAAGATTAAAGCTATATATAAAGCTCTATTCTTAGATTCTAGAACTCTGTTCTTAGGATAGTACTTTCTTAGCTTAGCTATACCTTTATTAAGAGCGTTTATAAAGATCTTTTATCTTCTTCAAGAGTTAGTTATATATATATAAGTAAGAAGTAAGAAAGAGAGTAGAAAAGAGATCTCGCTTAAGCTCCCGGCAGCCTCGGAGCCTACCCCGACGCCACTCCGAGCCTCGGCCCGGCCTGGTCCGATACGGCCCGAATACTTAGAATACTATAAGTAGAGTAGAGTAGTAACGTGTTTCACAAGCGAGTCGCCTACACAAGCGAGTCGCCCACTTTTTCAACCTAGTGTTATTATAATACAAAATACTCAACACCACACAAAGTTATTATTACTATAGAAGCTATCTAGTATTCTTTAGAACTTTCGCTATCTTCTACATCTAATATTTCTACCTAACAAGTACGAGAATTATGCCCAGTTTTACTACAACGGCTACAGTGCCTGTCTACGCGAACTCTCTTCCTAGACTCTTCACCTTGTTTCTGGCCACTATTTTCCTCAGATGCAATTAAATCAGCTTATTATTTGTCCAGCTATTGTTGCTAACCTCAATTACCTAATCGTGTAGTATATATATATCTTAGTACTAGGTAGAAATAAGTACTTTACCTACGAATATAATGAATAACGGGATTGCCCATCCTATTACGTTAACTCCCTAAATAACTGTAACCCACTCGCGATTACCTAGCTAAACTTGCTTTCGCTTCCCACGCGTTTCTAAGCTTGTAATAACAAGTTAGGACGAAATAACTCCTATCATAAAGCTACTTTCGTCAAAGTTGTAAATATCCTTATCTTGAATACCATATTTCTCTTTAATAGACTATATAAGCGTAAACCATGGGCCAATAACTCGCGGATCCTCAGTTAAAGCTCGCTGACGATTGTACGAACGACTCCATCGAGTTTTAAGCTTAGGTGTACGTTTTATAAAGTTATCCGGCCAGTTCCTGCCTACAGGCTTTCCGTCGCGCTCTCTTAGCAGATTGTTGGCCATATCTCGTACCATATCCCTTGTAGGCGAAAACCCTCGCGAATCCAACTCCAATATATATCTAACTATTGCCTCCTCCTCTGGCTTTGTAAGCTTTTTCGAATTAGGCTGGCAATCGCGTCGTAAGGGCTTTCCGGCGCGTCGATCGGAGAGAGTCTTTCGAGGAACATGGTAAATCTTTACAGCGCTTCGTTCGGTCAATGACGCGTTGTTTTCGAGTTCTTAGGTTGCCAAAATGATATTAGCTTCTTAAGAAGGTAATTGAACGTTGTAGTGTTGAGCTATTATGATTTAAAGGTGGTACATGGTACGCGACGAGGAAAGTGGGCGACCCGCTTGTGTGGGCGACTCGCTTGTGAAACACGTTACTTAAAATCGGTTAAGTAGAGTAGAGTAGTAACTACTCTACTCTACTCTACTTATTTCTTATACTGATTCTTTCTCTCTCTCTCTCTCTCTCTTCTACAGCTCTAAAGCTATTAACAAGTAGGTTCTTTTATAATAGGCTAATTAGAGAGTAAGAATATTATATATATAGCTAGTATAATAAGTGGTAGTATATAGCTTATTACCAGCTAAGCTAGCGTATCTACTATCGCCTTCTCCTATTATATTATATTACTTTCTTACTGTTATTACTTAATATTAATAAATAAGAGAGAAAGGGTAGAGGGTAAGGGGGAGGAAGGAGAGAGATATTTACTTAAACTCCCTTTACCTATACTAGGAAAAACTTTCTCCTGAACCTTAAGATATTTACTTACCCTCCTCTTCTTTTTCTTCTTTATTAATTATTACTTAGAGTAAGAAAGCTAGAGTAAGAAAGCTAGAGTAAGAGAGTAGAGATAAAAGAAGACAAAGGCCCTTTACTTAGAGGCCTTAGATAGTAATTATCAAGTTCTACTCTAGTTATACTTTTAAATACTTGAATTTTGCGATTTGCGATTTACGATTTACGATTTAGTCGTTTTTGGCCTTTAGTACATTTAGGATGCCGTAATTCGACCTTAAATACTCTAAACATTCTCAAATAATGTATTTCAATAGTTAAAGTTACTAAGTTCACTGCTTGATAATATAAAGTTGTGAATATGAAGTTGTGACATAATTTCTCAAGTTCAACTTATTAAAACACTAAAAAGAAATCTCTCATATAATTGTAATCACCTGAGGCTCTAATCTCGACCCGGGTTCTCCAACATATAAACAATGTGGCCCATGAATCCTGGGGTGCCCGTCGGAAACATCAAATCATTTTTGCTCCTCGCTAGTCTCCTTTCGAGCTTGGAATTGATGAACAAGATTCGCCCATTCATAACTGACACCAAGCATATAATGTTCTTCCTCCCAATACTCGCCGCATTCACTGACATCTTTTTCAGAGTTCATTTGTTCAGGTAATCCTTCATGAATTATCACACCGTCGCCCTCCTCTGGGCTTGAGGTGTCATCCTCAGAGCTCGAGGCGCCATTGTCGTTCAGGTTCACGAATCCCGAAGAGTCATACATGAGATTAAACAAACTGCTAGACGTTGAGGACTCAAATACACCCAGTCTCTGAAAACCCCCAGGCTTTCTGTACCCCGAAGTACGATCCCCAAGTAAGGTGGATGTGCCCCCGGGTTGTGGACGTGCGTATCTGACTGGCAAGCAGAAACATATGTCATCATCCCCAAGCTCTCCATCCACATCGGGGATAAAACTGACGTAGGGTAGAGAGGAAGGGCTATAGTTTACCCTCGAAGGTTTATGGATATCTTCAAATACTGCTTTGACTAAACTCAATCCGGCGCCTTCGACTTTGGGATAGAGACGAGCCTGCTGTAGGATTCCGAGGACTTTTATGAATCCATCTTTTATTTGGCCGGTGTGATTTTCTCCGAGGGGTATTGTTTCAACCTCGAGAATTTCTATGAAGGCGAGGTACGTTTCTGATTTTAATTCCTCTTGGTTCATAAAGAGTGTTGACGTGTTGGAACCATTAATAGAAGCCCACGACCAAGATGGTGCTCGATATGATGACGGTCGGTAAATGGCAGGGTTCATAACCGTGGTAGTAAATTCTTTTGGTCTCCAAAGGAGTTCAGTGTATAGTCTACTAAGCCAAAGTCCCGCAACGTAGGTATCCTTGAGGATGTGTTCGTACTACTTAGCCACCCCAGAAATAGCAGGTAACTTATCGTCTTCTTTCGTAAGAGCACAGCGACTGAACCAAGCTAAGTCATAGAACCATCTTTCGATGGCATCCTCTCTTCTCAGACAATGCAAATTTTATTCCAGGAAGTTGGAGTGAGAAAGGTGGTTGTTTATAGGGAGGGCCGCCTCTGATGGGAACAAAAACGCCTGTTCAAATGGATGTTGAGAAGCGATTGATTCTTGACACACCCATACCAATCCTTCTGTACCAAAGTGTAAATTTCGAGAAGACAATGCCCCTTCTTGCAATACCCAGGCTCGCTGTGCTAGAGGTTGATGAGAGAGCGTCTGGTATCTGAATCTTGCATTCTGTTGACAAAGCCAGAAGATCCCTTGTTTTGGTAAAGTTATATTTTTTGGTATGAAGACCCGACGCTGCGTGCGTTGAAGAAGTTCACCGAAGCAGCCCATGGTCCCATTGGATGCAGCGTCTGCGGATATTGTGCAGATGGCGTGTGAGTAAACCGGGTGCATCTTGGAGCATTCTTTCCTCCAGTCTTCTTTTGAATCCTGAATGATACATAAAGAATCGATCCAAAGGTAGGAAACTGGAGGAAACGTCAGTAATGAAATGAAAACGAATCTACGTATTTCTTATTTGAATGATACAAGGAAGAATTGAAGCGATGGAAATATTGAAAAGAACTGACTATCAAGCTATTTAGAGATATGAATAATATCCTGGAACATCTTTGGCAGAGATGCAATGGGTATGTCGTTTCTCATAGCATCGAGATTTTCAAAGGTTAGCGTCGTGACTTGACTATTTCCTCAGCAATGACTCAAAGCAATATAGTCATAATGTTGTTCTTCTGCGGTATCCACTAGACGCAGTACAGAGACTGAATTTCTCTGGTAACCTTTATGAGTCGAGTTGGGTGCCAATTTGGCAATCTCGATGATTTTCTAGACAGTGTTTATAAGTTGCTGCCGCAAATCCCTGATTTGAAGGTAAGGGGAAGTCCTCTTTGCCTAGGTGAGCCTTGATAAGGTTTGGAAAAGCTTTTAATGTTAGCAAAAATTATTAAGACAATGCATAGAATGTACATACTCTCGAAAGCTTCCGCAGTTTTGATTGTAAATGGATAGCCATGTTTTCAACGCACTTCCTTGCCATTGCAAAACACATGCAAAACACATGCAAGTAACCGTGGCCTGGTAAGCATGATCTTTCAAGTTTTCTGAACTTTATGTGGAGTTTGATGTCTGCAGGACCCTCGAGTTATTTGGGGACAAGATCGATAATGGCAGAGCATAGAGAACATCCAGTAGAGGTTGAAATCTCAAGAGAGGCTAAATCCGAGTGGAATTCTATCTCCTTGTCCCAGAACTCGTTGACAGGTATCTTCAGAAAGAGCTCAACACAATAAGAACACTGCTTGCTGGCAATTGAATCGCTACTAAAGTCCGGTGTCGGAACATTCAACACCAATGGCAAGGACGTATTTCGTATAGTTGGCCGATCGATGACAAGTAAGTTAAATCATGTTTTTGCAAACCCGTGGCTGGACTGGTAGAAGATAGAGGAGTGACCATCTGGAAGTTTCTTGGAAGAGAGCTATGAGAGGGAGTATCAAAAGTGGAAGCCTAATCCTTGCTGACTGCATCATTTTCTCGGACAAATTTGAATGAGCTTACCACTTGCATGGTGTAACCCCATAATCATGAACAAGCCCATACCCCCCATACCAACCATAAACCCCCGTACAACAATTTCCTCCCTGTCATTAGAAAATATGAAGCAAGTAGCCGCGATATAACTCAAATCAGTTCAAAAGTACCCATCTTTGCCTCGGCAAACACATCAGACCCACCGTGTATAGCTCTGCTCATACAAATGCCGACTCGATAATAAGTGTTTACTTTCTTAGCTGGGTGGATAAGAAGTCCCCATACATCTCTCTTACGCTCTTTGTCCGAGCAGAAGGGACAGTCACGCGAAGCATCAAAATCCAGTTCGCTATCTTGGGAAAACGTGACATCGTCGTACTCAGCAGGCATCATTTGTCGCAAAAGATCATCGTCACCGAATGATGTGAGGCTTTGTTCCGAAGGTCTCCGTGCAAATTTTTGTTGGCGCCTCTTCAAGTAGTAGTCATCTTCAATAACCGTTTCAGAACAGCAGTTGCATATCAAAAGAAAACATAGTTGTGAAGCTTGTTCTTCACTGATATTACTGCTTTCCGAACCATACCAGTCTGGTTCAACGAACATAATATGCCCATCTGGTGTTTTACACAGCCATTCTATCCTTTCCGGCAAAGAGTCTACGGGACAACTGATACTCTTCCCGGATATTTGTACGGAGGCATAATTCAATCTCCCAAGCCGGTTCGCACCATCGTTGGAAATAGTCGAGTTGAGAAGAGTGAACTCTTGTCGTAAATGCGCCCTCACACAACATGTGGTGCCGATGTGATCTGAGATGGCGAATTCAGAGAAATAAGTTGTGCCAGCCCAACTCCAAGACGGCGCACGTTTCATATTGTCCACATGTAGAGTACTTAGAAGATCACCCAAGTCTTGCGCAGGATTTTCACCTTGCCGAGAAGCCCATAGGAGGCCGCAATACAGATCCTTTTTCCAAAGACCTGCAATATATTCATCGTTGGTGGCTTCTTGAAATAGTGTGGCAATCCCAGATAGCGCGGGAAAGAGATCCAAGTGCTCGGTCCAATTCAAAAAACAAAACTCCTCAATGATGCTGAACCCGAAATCGTAGATTCCCCTCCCTTTTCTGCGTATGGATTCGATAGTCAGAGCTGGACATTCTCGTTGGGGGCGTTTTCTTCTTTCTCCATTCTCAGAGACTTGGTAGTCTGATTGCTCCCAGTGAATCATACTTGCTCCGAAGATTAGTTTTCTTTTCGACAGCAGTTTTTTCTGGAACACCCACCCCCTTTTGAACCAGCTAGATAGCACGAGGTCGCGAGTGAAAGCTGGGATGGTTGGAAAGACATTGGGGTGACATCGATATCGGTCATTTTCAGCACCGTACAGTCGTCGAAGGATATATGTTCCCTTTAGTGAGCCACTTCCATGATCAAAATATCCAAGTCGAATGCTAGACCTAGCCTCTCTTTTCCCCAGAAACCCTTGCTGACAAGATGAGGAAGAAGCCGCGCAAATTGTAAGCCATGAATTCCCATAGACTTTACTCATTTCCGAACTCTGCTCTTCCCAGTCTTGCTTGTCATTCTGTCGGATACAGAGAGCATCAATTTGGAGATAACTGATTTGCATTGCTCTACATACGATTACCGCATCTCGCATTACTGGAGTCATTATTTCAAAAGGAATTTCGTGCAGCAAATCTGCAAAATTTGAAGCGGTGAGTTTCAGTTGTAGTTCAGCATCTTCGGGCGAGCCCCAACTATAACTTAAAGTCGCATATCTGAGATCGGGGTCTGGTTCTTGATTGTTCGGTAGGACATTATTGTGCGAAGCGGGAAATGGCAAGTTATGGGCACGATTCCGGTGATGAACCCAAGTCCAACAGTCTCCTGGGCATGTATATGGGTGTTTCTGTATCGGATCTCTGGATAATTCTCGTCTCTATTTCTACCTGCCGTTGGAGAAAATGTAGGTTCGCTGGAGCCAATGGGATTTCTTGGGGCGATTCATAGATCCCAAAGAGTGATCTAAGGTTTTCTGGGCCACCAAAGTCAGAGATATGATAAACGAAGTTCATTACCTTAGGAGGAGAGTGCGTACCGTCAGATGACTCGAGCATAAAACTGAACTTTTCTGGGGAATTTCGGGACCGATGTTGCCAAGGGGATAGAAGTACACATCGCAATCCACCAATAGTGTGCCACAAAACTTCATCTTCCTTGTTTATCCACTCATACGAAAGCCATATATGAACTCGCTCTCTGCCACACTCGTCAAGATCACCCGAATAATCTCTAATCTCTGATTTTGAGTCAAGTTGCAGAATTTTGTCGAATGCCACGTCTAAATCGACATTCAACAGAGGATCCTCAACCTCAACGCCAGGAACATTAGATCCCGCAGAGTGCTCGGTATCTTCAAAAATAATATCATTCTCCGAAATAACTCCAGAGAGTAAATTTTCCCTTAGAAAGCCACAAAACTCGCACCCAGACTTTGCGCGCGCTTTCAGAACTGGGAATTCTGGATAAGAGTCACTTACACAGAGGTATCGGTAAGTATCTTTAACGGTGCGCTTTTTTGCCTGAACAACTAAAATAACAATGAGCTTCGGATTTTAATAGCAGTGTAAATTACATATTCACATGCCTTGCAATCCTCTGTCGATGCATTCTAGAACCCAATTGCAATATTGACACACCGTCGCACAACCCAAACCTGGATGAACAAGAGCAGACAACTCCAAAGCTTGAAAGAGACGAGTTTTGTACTTGGTTATATCAATAAGTAGAGACGTGAAAATATAATGTATATCGCGACTAATCCGACCGCTATCTCCCCAGGGTAGGCCATGTGGATCCTCTTCGAGATCGGGAAATAAGTACTCGCGCACGAATCTCAATTTCGAGGCGAAGGCTTCTAGAATTTCTATCATTTCCGTTGCCGCGGCTTTGTCAAAGGCGTTTCCCGGCTTGACTGTCTCCATCAAGAAGGCTGCGTCGGAACGGAGCGTCAATAGCTGAGATAGCTTCCAAGGACGCTTGCCCATTCTGGTATGGAGAGAATCCATCGTTGGACGGGTAGTTTCCCAAAGATTGATGCATGTTTTGAAGTTGATTACCTGAAATAGGGAGTCGGGATCACACATTTATGCTCGGCCCGCTCGGGGAGTGTCGGGGAGTAGAGCCCGAATGGGCGGAGTGACAGGAGTTCAGACCCGATCTGACTCCTCGTGATCCACATTTTAAAATTGGATTTCCTCTACGCAACAACAGACCGTCGAAAACGATATGAAATGCCTACATAGTCTCGAGGGGCTAGCTCTTTTCGCGATGGACAGTACCAGTAATGTCAAGTGTCTTCAATGGCGATCGAAGGGGCCAGACACAAAACTAACGATTCGTCACGCCGATGATATTTCTATCTTCTGTTGAATTGCTAGCTAGATTTGTGTTGTTGAGAAAGAGGCTCATCTTACTAATAAGTAGTGATCTTATTTCTTAATTCTTAGCACTAGTTGACTCTAAGGGGCGAGGAGGACCAGAATTTTGCGCCGGTCTCTATGTTCAATCTGCGTTTCTCTTTCTGTCGACGACACTAATGGTTGAACAAGCGCTTTTGCTAGGAATTAGTCGACGAAGTGAAATGTCCTCATGACCAACAAGGCCAGTTCGGCACTGCAAGTTGATTTTCTCACTTTCATACCTAAATATATACCCACCCACTCACTTTTTCTTCTCTCATTTCACTCAACTTCTGTTCGTAGAGCTCACAGGTCCCACCAGACTCACTATTGTCAACTTTATCCTTTTCACCTTTTATCGCTCCACCTTTAACCACTTTACCTATCATATTGGCAACTAATTCTATCTGTCCTGACTTCCTTTGTCTTTACCCAAAATCCTCTTGTCTCAACCATCGTTTAACTCATCCCTCCGCATCATTCACCCTACTCGGAATTTCTAATATATCATCATGTTTCCAACTATGTCATTCGACAAGAATGTGAGAATTCTTGTCACACTCCTCGCTGGATTCCATTGGATTGATTCGTCAATTGGAGCTGTTCCCCCAAGAGTGAGTGAGGATGGACTCTACGCCCGCGCACATAGAATATGCGAAGACGATTCGATGAGGTACAACCACGCGAATGCCATGCAGGCGAAAGTTGCGGAACATTATAAAGGTTTCCTGAAACGAACAGCCCGAGATTATAACGGAACATTCCCCCTCGACGAAGACGAAATTTCGTGGTTCGGAAAGGGTGCTTTTGGGTCACAAAATTTCAGATGCGGTCAATTAGAAATAGGATGCACGGATATGCCAGATTGTGAGAAGATTGCGATGCATGTTATGGTTACCGAACCCAGCTGGACCCACGAACATATTTTTACGGAGGTGCGCTGGAGATGGCTTGCTACATTATCCTTCGAAGAGATTGCTAAGCTCCTACACCGTCTCGATGCAAGTCCTCGAATCCATCGTGCAGAATTTCTACTAACCAATCATAGGGGAAATTAACCGCTTCAGAGGTCGATGTCATTGGTCGGATTATCAAAATCTCACAAGATTTCTTTCCCGGACCAGACGATGCTGGCGACAAGGCCTGTAAAGGCATTGAAGAGATCATAAACTGGGTATTCACGATCTGGGAGGCAGCTGAGAATGCACTTCAGGCTTTTGTAATGGCTGAAACCGCTGGCATGGGCCAGATTGAAAATGAAGCAGAGAAGGAGCTCACTAAAATAGAGGAGCAATTTGCGGGCAAGATAGAGGCCCAATTGGCAAAAATGTTGCGCCAAGCACTGCCAAAGCAGAACACTGGAAAACAGTGGCACAAAGACGTGTGGGGTAGTTTAATGGGCTCGGTGAAAGGCATTCGGGCCGCACAGTTTAAGAAACTATTCTTGAGTTTATTAGATGTTGAGGAGGTTATGGACCCTGATGCCTGGAAAATCGATGCTATCAATGGGCACCTTTCTTCAGCGTCCCTTATTTAAGTGGAGGCCCACTCTGTCAAAGGTTAGGGGCCAAGCGCAAGGATAAGACTCTCATAAACTCCGCAACTCTTGGGAACTACACTAGTGCTGCAATCCTCGAGCAGCGAAATCGGGTTGCGACTCTAAACAAAGATTTATTCAACAACAAAAACGCGGCCGATTCCAAGTTGTTGACATTAATATCAGAGGACGCTGGACAATGGCGAGACGTTAGCTCCATGTTGAAGCAAGAGAATAAGTTTGAAGAGTAGGTTTTCCACATTCTAGCTAGTATGGACTCTAACTGATGGTTACCTAGGGAATTCAGTGCGAAGTTTACACAGCAGCTCATTGGCAACGCACTGGTTGGTGGTGACTGCTACATCAAGGGAGTGACTTCTTCGAGCACAGCTGTCATTGATGACATTTGTGATCACAATCACCCAAACGCCCATTTGAGACATTGTCCTACAGGCAGCAATAGCGCATACCAACTTCAGTGCTGGACACTTCAGGATACCTGGAACCATGAGTTGGAACTTCCTGGACTAAAGAAACTGGAAGCCTGGGGCATGAATAACGTATCCTGGGTGATTGGTCAAAGCCTCAAGTATGACGAAGAGAAGCTCGACGAGGATCCTGTCATTAAGGAGCTTGGACTTCGCCCTAGCATTCATTTCCCCACCTGTGTCAGCGAATGGACTCACATCACGGACTTTGATGACGACAAAAAAAAAGGAAAACCCCTGGAAGCACTTTTGGAAAGACATGCAGTTTCCACTGACTTGCGGTGGTTGGGCATCGGAGCGAACCTCCAAGTTTTTAACCGACATGCACATACATGTCAACTCGGCCGCTCGAACACAGGGAAGAATCGAAGAAATCTTTCAAGTTTTCGACAAGGTAAGCACCCATTTATCACATCTTTCTTATTATCACAGCACTAACCAGCATGTTTAAAGCAATTCGAAGCTGACAGTCACTTCTGGAATCCACTTCAGCAATATTTCATGAAATGTGGCTTTGGCGTCAATGGGCCAAATCATTCAGAAGATGAGAATTGCGGGGCAATGCGACGTGAAGTTGACGGCTACAGTAAGCTGGAGGCAACAAGATACTTTTGTGGTGATGGCAAGTCTACCAAGGCAGAGACTATCAAAGCGAAGTTTGGATACGGAGGAGCATGCAAAAAATACCTCAAAGATACAGCTCATCTGCAAGATGGAGGTCTAACGGCAATTGTGACGCCTACGGTAATAGTCAACCAAGGTCAGGAAAAGCCCACGGAGCCGACTGGACCCTCGGCCGAAGACATCATGGACAATGAGACTCGCGAGAAGCCGAGAATGGAATGATAATCGTTCTTGGTCTCCTTTACTGGAGTTTTCCCCTACTGTTATTGTTAGTTAAATGGTGTTACATGTATTACGGAACTTGGAGTTATAGCCCGGATGAGCATTTGTTTATATCGAATAAGTCCTTTTCAGAATTCATTAACTTATGGTTTCTGTCGCAGTACTTTCTCCTTAAGAATCACTTATTTTCAGCATATTAATTTATCACGCTAAGATATGAATATTGGAGCCCCAAGTGAAATACACCCCGCGGGAAGTTGCAGAGCAGAGGATCAGTTTCTTGAGTACAGTGAGTTACGAGTTAAGCTTGAATTTACCCACTTTTTTTGTAATCCGAGCTTTTTGAGAAAATTCCTTAATTTCCCCCCTTTTTAGGTACTCTTTTACCTATTAATTAATAATAATATATAATAACGTGTTTCACAAGCGAGTCGCCTACACAAGCGAGTCGCCTACATAAGCGAGTCGCCTACTTTTTCAACCTAGTGTTATTATAATATAAAATACTTAACACTATATAAAGTTATTATTACTATAGAAGCTATCTAGTATTCTTTAGAACTTTCGCTATCTTCTACATCTAATATTTCTACCTAATAAGTATAAGAATTATACCTAGTTTTACTATAACAGCTATAGTGCCTGTCTACGCGAACTCTCTTCTTAGACTCTTTATCTTATTTCTAGCTACTATTTTCCTTAGATATAATTAAATTAGCTACGTCGCCTACTATTAATGTCTCTTAACTCTTAATATACTTCCTCTTACGACTTTTATACTTAGTTATAGCCTTAGTTATTATATAAAGACTAGTGATTTCCTTATATATTAACACTATATTATATATTACCCTAGTTAAGCCTTTTTCGAGTTAATTAAGAGACTGAATAATAGAACTAGGTAATAAGTCTTAATATCTTTAAATCCGATCTCGAATAAGCGTTAATTAAGCTATTATTTCATATATATTACTTAGTGTTTTAGATATCTATAAAGTGTCTTCTAGTATTATTAGTATTAGCGTATAAAGCCTTAAATCAAGCTTTAATAACATAGCTTCTAAGCTATATAGGACTAGCCTAGCCTCTTTAAAACTCGCGTAGATATTATCCTTTGTAAATACTTTATAAAAAGCTACTTTAAACGCTAGAAGAAAGGTTTCTTTAGTAATATAATTAATATAATTCTATACTAAGCCTAATATCTTAGCTCTATATACTCGCTTTAATAGCGAGAAGTAGACTATATTAAGCAGCTATAGTAGGTGCGATAAGTATAGAGGTATATAGAGGGTAATAATATTTAAGTCTTTATAGAGTTACTAGAATTTAAGTAAGTTATAGCTTTTATAACTATTAACAATTAATAAACAATATCCTCTTATACTTTAACTATATAACTCTAAGCTTATTATTTATCTAGCCGTTATTACTAACCTTAATTACTTAATCGTATAGTATATATATATCTTAGTACTAGGTAGAAATAAGTACTTTGTCTACGAATATAATAAATAGTAGAATTACTTATTCTATTACGTTAACTCTCTAAATAACTATAACCTACTCGCGATTACCTAGCTGAACTTACTTTCGCTTCCTACGCGTTTCTAAGCTTATAATAATAAGTTAGAACGAAATAACTTCTATTATAAAGCTACTTTTATTAAAGTTATAAATATTCTTATCTTAAATACTATATTTCTCTTTAATAGACTATATAAGTATAAACTATAGGCTAATAACTCGTAGATCCTTAGTTAAAGCTTGCTAATAATTATATAAACAACTTTATCGAGTTTTAAGCTTAGGTATACGTTTTATAAAGTTATCTATCTAGTTCTTATCTATAGGCTTTCCGTCGCGCTCTCTTAGTAGATTATTAGCTATATCTCGTACTATATCCCTTATAGGCGAAAACCCTTACGAATCTAACTCTAATATATATCTAACTATTGCCTCCTCTTCTAGCTTTGTAAGCTTTTTCGAATTAGGCTAGTAATCGCGTCGTAAGAGCTTTC
>JAPZOX010001197.1:0-15077 GCA_037952655.1 Hymenoscyphus sp. LP001
GCTCTGACGGTCACGTGTAGGACTGAGAATCACGTGTTACGGACCAGCGCCGTAACACTAACAGCGGGAACTTTACTTAAAATTACTAACCCTAACTATATTAAATAAAATAGATAGAAATTCTCTCTCTTCGTTCAATGATTATTTAGATGAATACAAGCATTTTATCTCATACAAGCTAATTTTTTAAAGCTAGTCCTAGGGTACTTGTGGGGTGGTGCAAAAATCGACCTGCACCACCCCCCCTGTTTTCCATTTACAGGGGGTGGTGCAAGGCCAAATTTTGTCGGGAATAATAGGTAGAGGAAGAGCTTGTATGTATGTAGTCTTCACGAACTTCTTAATTGAATATTCGAAACCTCACCTTTGAGTTGTTCAAGGTCTAGCCTCTCACATTAACCCTTGAATTTTCTAGATCTCTTGGATAATAGGCGTTCTATTTGCCTTTAGTATATGATGTGTATTATCTCTTAAATGGGTATCGACGTGATTGGGTAATACAGCATGTTAACACTAGGAACATACTATTAACCGCTGCTCTAGGAAATGTATAAATGGTTCCAATAGGAATATGAAATGGGATTAAATAAATGACTGACTAAAAAATATCTACTCTTTTACTCTTACCTTAGTCCTGTTCCTACGCGTCTTAATTAAACCTACGTCTCTGGACGTGACGCGTTCTAAAACTCTTAATCTGTTTGTCGTTTGTTAATCTAATTTCCACGTTTTATACTTTTATGCACTTGTGCATATACTTTATGCTCAAATCTAGGGATTCTGCTTGCCTGGTCTGTGCATCTGCTCTACCCCATCAAAACTCGACGACGATAATTCTGTACCCTGTAAGTGGGTTAAATAATTGGTTTATCGTGAAGCTGAGACCGGGAATCGTGTCGCCTACATGTGGGATGTCACATACTCAATTTATAGCGTGTTCCGACTAGTTTTTGGCCTAACCCTAATAAATGAAGTTGGCTAAATGAAGTTGACCCGCTCGGCAAATCCACGCTAACGGAATGTATGGGATAATGGATAGGCAGGCGAGAAATTTGATTTGCTGAGGGGTTTCATTGTCACAGAGCCTCCTTGATCGATCGAAGCATTTCCGATTCTGACGTATTCTTGACCATTTCCATCGCTAGAGTGAGATAATTGTCTATATATCAAGATCTTTCGATGAAAATGCCGTTGCATCTATAGAGGCAATGCATTCCCGAGCTGCTTTCTCTTCTTCCTCGCGATCTATATCCAGAAGCTCCAACGGCGTATATCTCCCTCGCTTGCCAGGCCATAAGCCCCTTTTGCTTTTGTCAAGACTGCTTCCATATATAAGTTCAACTTCGTCTACAAAACGCATGGAAAAAAGGAGGTGCAGCTCGGTAATGCCTTCGAAGAGACCATCGCCTTTCGCCTTGTGCCAGCGAAGAAGTTCCATGGCGGTTTCTAAAGCATCCGTCCTGGCACTCTTTGCCGTCCGTCTTTTTATCTTTGGGCGCTCAACCCCAGCTTCCGGGTCATCATCCGGCACTTTTTTTTGAGCCTCTGCTTCTTCCAAAATGTGCCAGCGCGTCCCGATATAGCAGACAAGTTGCAGGGGAAGCAAGGCAATGTAAGCCCCAGTCTCTTCATTTAATACCTTGAAAGTTACATTTGCATCGGCACCAGCATCAAGGAGCATTTTAACAGCTTCAGGATGGATATGGGCTGCCGCGCGGTGAAGCATAGTGATGCCATGCTGGTCGGAACGATTCACACATCGTGCTGAGCACTCCCACGAAAGGCCCTCGCGTAAGGAGCTCAGTGTCGTGGGCCAATTGATCAACGCAAAAGCGAGCAGTTTGTGAAGGGCGGCGGAAACTATGGGTTCCTTGAGATTATTTTCAATATTTCTGTCTTCAAGAACCAACGTCATCAATTCTGTATCTATAATAGCAATATGCCGCTCAACTGGGAGGTCATTGGCTTTCGCGCCGTACCGGAGTAGCATAGGCAACATCTCACGGGACGAGCATCCTGAGCTCGCAAAGGCAATGCCGCAAATTTGTAGAGACGTCAATGCAGCGCTGTCGCCGTGCCCAAGACTTGGTACGTTGACGTCGACTCCCTTTTCAAGTAAGCACCTCACAGCTGGAAGAGAGCCTTGCTGGATGGCGTGATGCAGAAAGTTGAAGTGACCATCACTTATGACATGATTGTTCAGCTCAGCTATGGAATAGTTGCTCACAAGCAAGTCCAAGACGTGGCCCCAAGCTGGATTGTTCCTAGAAGCCCATATAGCAAAATATAGGGGTGATCTGCCGTTTCCTAGGCCGTGTTTCGCGATTTCCCTAGGGACCACGCTTAGTAAAGTCTCTAGTAGAAAGAGGTTTGCCTCAGCTTGACCTGATAAGATGGTAAGCTTAAGGGATTGAAAGTGATCTATCAGGCCAAACTTAGCACATAGCTGAACGGTCCGTTGTATAGCCAATTTGCCCTCTCTTCCGTGAGCAATCCAATGCTGAAAGGGTCGTCGGATGACAAAGGAACGCTTTTTATAGCCTGGAGGCAGTGTACCACATGTTGAGTTGTTAGAAATAAGGTCGGAGGCGATTTCATAGTAATAGTGGGAAAGAGCATATTGGATAGCGAGACAACTTTCGTCAATTTCCATGGACGAACAGGGAATCAGCGTATGTACAAGTGTACGATTTCGTGTGATAACGGCCCATTCGAGAGGTCGACCCTGGAGTTCAAGATCGTAGATTTGAAAAGCAACTCTTCCTGATAATGCATCTGCCATGGCGCCATGATTTACAAGCATATCTACAGCGCTCCCAACATCAGAGCTTACAAAAAATATCGTAAGGTGCAAAGGCGTAATGCCGTGATTGCTGCAACCAGCCGCGTTCGCACCGTGATCAAGGACAAGCTTTAAAGTCGATAGATGGCCGCCAATACATGCGTAATGAGCTGAATTAAAGCCTACCGCAGTGACATCAGCGATATCACTGCTACGAAGCACTTCAACGACCATCGCATCATTGCCAAGTAATGCAGCTACATGTAGTGGCATCAGTTCATCTGGCTCGAAGATATCAAGATGAAGCAGCAATGAAGTGAGATCATCAGCACCTTGGGAGTCTGCCTCATCTAAGGCTATTCTGACGTTGTTCACTAAGTATGCGCTTTCAAGCCAGATACTGCTTGCAAGATACAACTCGTTGGGCACAGAAGAATCACGCTGGAATAACATATACTCGGCCACCTTCGAGCTTGCGGGCACGTCGACTGCTTCACAGACCCTATAGTACCAATGATGGGCCCTTATAAGCCCTTCAGATGCTGCCACAGCGAGCCAACGGGCTACTTCAGTATTGTTGTAAGAGGTGCCGAATGCGATCGCATAACACTCGGAAACTGCCATCGCTGCATTTGCTCGGCTGTCAGCCGGGGCTGTAGGAGAGACTGCAAGTGCTTTGAGTTCTTCGATAACACATTGCTGCAAAGAGAATGGGTAAGTGCTGGTAACAGCACTGCTCGCTCTTGCGTGGCCGAGGCGTAAGATCTATAAAAGTGATGAGGTTAAATTGATATTCCCCTCGCGTGAAAGCCAGCCGTGAATACTGACTTCGTATAAAGAGTTCTGCATGGTCCTTCCGGTTGACCCGTACGAGATTGGGGGCTCATCCGGCTCAAGGTTATCAATAACATTAGCTGCCGCACTTCCAGTCTTTGTTAGAATACATCATTTACACCATTGGCAAATAAACCAGTGTCTACTTACTCTGATAGGGGACTGGTCCCAGAGTTCATGATCTCAACGATTGCTGACATGGGCTTTCGTTGGAGGGGATCATCCTCAAGGCAAGCGTCGAAAACGCGAGATATCATTTCGGAAAAGTCTGCATTCAAATTTGCATCCAGAAGGAGCTCATGGCCATATGCGAGCAATCTGTTTTGTGGAAGGGACTTCAAGAACGGCTCCATTTGTTCCGGGTCAATTGTTTGAGAGAGGTCTCTACTAACCAGCCAGGCTTCGTCGAAGAAAGACTGGCCGTTCTTAACGACCTCCCAGACAAGAAGACCAAAAGAGAAGATATCTGTCCGGAGTATGGCGTCAATATCCCATTCCATTGTAAATGAGGACGAGTTCCGTATTTCGGGTGCGTTGAGCAGAGGGGTTCCATGCGGACATTGCAATCTGGCATTAGGCTGATGCCTCGCGAACGTGGGAGAAACAGATATCCCAAAGTCAGCCAACTTGGCATTCAACGTTCCGTCGTCCCTCAAAAACACTAAAACATTTTGCAGTTTGATATCTCCATGGCAGATTTTAAGTCGATGCAGAGCGTTGAGACCGCACGCAACCTGACGTGCCAGTTCAATCCGATGTTCATCTTCAATCGCTAGCTGCCTGTTTTGTCGTAGGAATACACTCAGATTTCCCAGCGGCGCATACTCAAGCACAATGGAAAAAGAAGGAAGGCCATCTGCATCGGCCATCGAGATTGATGACTCGAGACATACCCCAAGAACGTCAACGATGTGAGGGTGTCGTCGGAGGTCCTTGTGGGTTAAAATACGAAGCTCAAGCGTAACCTGGGCAAAATATTGCTGTAGTATGGAGATGCGACTGCGGGTGCTATCACGCCGTGGGGTTCGCGTACGCTTGACCGCGACGCAGGTGCCGTCTCTGGTCCGGCCAATCTGTACAGCAGCGTGTCCGCCAATCCCTGCGGACTCGATTTCATTCACAAAGTTCATCCGCAAGCCCAGTTTTGTGGCAGAAAATACGACCAGCTTGGTTGAGAGTATAGTTTCGAGGAAGACCAGGGCAGTTGACGAGATACCGGTACGGTTAGATCTGTTATCGCCATTGCCATTGCCATTGCCATCGCCACCGCCACCGCGCGTAGCGGCAGACGAGCCGGAACTCGAACTCGGACGGGTCAGCCAGAGTGATAGCGACATCACAAGTACGCGAGAGAGTTCCTAAGCCTGAAGGTTCGTATTAGGAATAAAAGCAGTTGGGTGACAGATGTGAGATGTGAGATGTGGGAGTCAAATTTCAAATTGTTGACGCCTCCGGTGCTGAGAGGCAGAATGCAAAGGCTGGCTCATCATTCGTGTTCATGCTGTGCGACGTGAGAAGCTACTGTAAGATCACCGGTAAGCAAAAGAAAACCTTGCCTTACGATCATGGTGTATAGTAAACATATTTCCGGGCTTCCCTACCTTTCACATCTTGAAGTCGTGTCTGAGGATACGAGCACCAATCGTCATGACAACTGAAGATTGCGAGAAGAAGTATGCCGCGACTGAGAAGAACATTTCCGCCGAGCTGGCGAAATACCAACCCCGCCGCTCTCAACGATACGAAGCCGTCAATGTACTGCTGCTCTCCTGGGAAGACGATGATATCGGCTGCATCACTGAAATTAATGAGCTAAGCGAATTGTTTACGGGCGTCTTCCGGTATGCTGTTTGGCACTATAAGATATCTTCCTTGGACTCTCAGCGCGTCTTGAGCGCCCATGTCTTCAAGTTTACTGAGTCCTTTGGAGGGGACGACAAGCTTATCATAGTTTATTACGGAGGCCACGGCGAACAGAATGTAAAAACAAAAACGCCCTTTACATGGGCAGCGTAAGTAGTTGCCCGAAATATTACATTGGTAAAGCCTAATATTCCATCAACAGATCAATCGAAGGAGGTCCCACGGTGGACTGGTCGATTATTCAACCACTATTGTTCAATGCTGGATGCGATGTTGCCATTATTCTCGATTGTTGCTATGCTGGCCAGGCTGCTCGATCATATACGAAGCAAAGCATTGAATTTCTTGCTGCTACGGACAAAGATCAGATGACTCCGACTGGCAACACGACTTGGCCCTCATTTACCAAGATACTGGGGCAAGAAACGAAGAGAATGTTGGAGGAAGAGACCTATGTCACTCTTCCTGGGTTGCAGCAGCGTATGATTGCCCTAGAAAAAGGAACGCGACGCCAGCCTTTCTACGTCTCTTTAGGTGGGACAAATTCTGCGGGATCTATCAAGCTATCGAAATTACAGCAGCTGGAAGAAACACGAACTACACCCAGTCCCAGCATGTCTTCGAACTCGCTCTCTATTCGACTTTCACTCTTCAGTCCACTTGATTTAGGCACTGTGGGAGCGCTTATCAGATGGATGACCAAAGATTCTCCTTCGCATATTGCCAACATTCATCTAGTTGACAAAGCTTTGTCTGACGCAACAGAGGCCAACATCCTCGGCCAGCAGCTATTACATAAAGGAGCTCATGATGAAAGTAACAGATTGCCACATATGAGAGACGAGGGTAAAAAAGAGGTCGCTAGGCTATTGTCCGCGCTCAAAACTGCTTTATCACACCCCAGTCCATCACAGCTCACAGATTCGGAGGCAAGACGCATGTTTAGTGATGTTCAACAAAAGGCTTTGGATTTGACCCATTTCTTTTCCGACTCCCTCTCAAGCTTAGGAACTGGTTCTTTGCAAAACTTGAAGTCGAATGATTCTTTAGGCTCAAAAGACTTGAGAAATAGTGTTGCTATGCGTTTAACATTACTTAGTGAAAGCAGCAGCTCTAGCAACGTTCGCGTCGATTTCCAAAATTCCCCGAAACCCGAACAACGGCTGAGGGATGGTTTAAAGAATAGAGAGCCGGTGTTGGTTGAATACTGCTACCCTCAAAATACGGATGGCAAAACGTTGACGGACCTTCGACGGCAAGTAGCGAGGATTTCTGCTTTGCAAAGTGAACCCAAGCATGAGGATTTCCGAATTCTTGCGGGTCTTGGGTTTTTGTCTGATTCAGTTCCTACTCCGAGATTCGGACTCATTTACGAGCTGCCCAAAAATAGAGGTGGCTGCGAATATTCTTTCCTCTTCGACCTCATCGAACAGGTGAAGGCAGTCCCGCTAGACGTCAGGGCGCGCACTGCAACAGCTTTGTGCAATGCCGTGATAAACTTGCATTCAATTGGATGGTATCACAAGGGAATCAAGAGCGCAAATGTTCTTGTATTTCGGTCGGATCTGAAGGACGAAAGCGCACGGACAGATTCACATACCCAATGGGATCTTGTGAATCCTTATATACTTGGTTTTGACTGCTCGAGACCAACTGATGCTGAGACTATGGGAACTGTCGATTTCTTGACAAAGAACAATATTTATCGCCACCCGGAGCGATGGGGGAGGTCAATGAAATTCGACCGCTACCACGATCTCTACGCGCTGGTGAGCGATATCATTTATGCTATCCCAAATTTCTCACGATAGACCTTACGAGTACTAACTTTATCTCACATTCAGGGCATTCTACTGGTGGAAATTGCTTGCTGGAAGACGCTACCAAGTATGGACAGCAAACAATCTAACTTCAACCATATCCAAGACCCCGACAAGCTGCACAGTTTTCTACTTCGAGTCGCAGATGAGAAGGTCTCTCATGCAGCTGGGACAGACTATGCAGAGGGTGTTAAGAGTTGTCTCAAGTCCAAGGAGTGGAAAGAGTGCGAAGATTGGCATTTCCAGAAGTTGGTTAGAGATATCGTGTTACGACCGCTTGTTGCACTTTCCGGGAGCCGCAACTAGGTATTCAAGTTTATTCGGATGTACAATCGGGTCTCAGTCTTCTCTCCGGCTGAAATACTCGCATCTTCAAATTTGCCATCGTTCTAGCTATTCAGAGAAGATCCATTTCCCGAGAGGAATACGGATAGAAGAGTTGTATACCTGGTGTAGTATTAGCTCCGAATTTCAGCAATTTATCTGTGATAAGAATATATTTACGTGATCAAAGCTAATATTAGGTTGTATTTTGAAGGATTCGTAGCCCATGTGACAATAAAAGAGGCTCCGAAGGTAGAAACGCAGTATATAAGCGTCCTGGTTGAGCTTCTGTTGAAATTGACGAGCAGAATGACTGGTAATATCAGCCACAAAGGGACTATCAATCCAAGAATAATCTTAATAAGACGGCTAAGCAACGATGGTGAAAAGATGAAAATGTGAGGATCCAGCGTCCTAGACTAAAATCCGGTGATCAGTAGAAGGCCTGGGATCCGCGATCGAAGGGAGTTTTCATCTTACGTGACTGACAGAGAACTAATTTAAATAGCATTAGTTCGCTGACGTCTAATGAATATTTGGGATTTGAAAGCACTACTGACCCGTTGCGCAATAGTTGGAAAGCTCTTGGTAACAAAATCCACAAAAGTCTCTATCCCAGCCCTTTCCTTCTCGTCCGTGGCGATTACTATATAATCTTCGCCTTCGAGAGCTCTCGTATAGCATCCACTCTCGGACCGTACTAATGGTTTGTTTCCCATTACCCAGTTGTACACACTCTCACGTTGTCTTGGCTGAGCCTCAGGAAGTCGTAACATGTTTGCAAAATCATGAACCGCCTTGTCTTCAAACACTCGTCCGCTCGTCAGCAGCTAGATCATGATTGAGATATCAAGGGAGATTCTTGCCATAAGTTTGTAAATGGATGCGGATCTGCTGTAACAAATGCCGCCGTTGCGGGTCAACATCCTGGCGGCGACTGCTTAATCGAAGCTGCAATCTTTCGGCATCATCACTAGTATTCAATTGTGTTTCAAGCTCTGCTAGATGGTCTTGTTGCTCAATGAGGCTCCTCATATGTAGATAGTCAAAACGTTTGAGAACTCTGAAATTCCTGTCTTGGCTCTGGAAAGCAGCAAGGCGTGGATAGCCTTGTCTGTAATCCTCGACTATAACAAGTCAATACAGCACTCTTCCAAAAGATCTTTTTATCTCAATCGTACTTTTAGACTTTATGTTTTGCATGTTCAGCGAGGGAATATTAAAAGAAATAGCTTCTATTGACTGGATTGAAGTTGGATGAGTATACGAGAAGTAAGTAGACTCTGAAGACCTGTTTTTTCCAGCCTGATCCTCATTGCAGGGCGAGTCATATCATATTTTCTATTTTGGGGTAGCATTTTGAACATCTCGTTTCTCTCGACTGGGCTGGGCTGGACACACCCGTGGTGTTCGGGCAGGAAGTGGGGCCTAAGTATCTGGACAACCAGGTCATTGGTCTCGGTAATCCTGCTGCATAGAATATCGACGAATGCAGTTAGTATAATGGTAAGGCATAAGTCAGCGGAAGCAAGAGCTGAAATCGAGGCAGCAAATTCATCTTCTCCAACCCATTTTACTCAATTTCGTAAGGGACGAGATATTTTCTTGTGAATTCAACTCTTTCCTTTAGCGAGTTCGCTATCTACACGATTTTTGGCTTCTCTGACAGACTCCCACGGATGGAACCGCAAGGCCAAACAACGGAGGAAAGGGCTGCGAACATCGTCGAGGTAGTTCCCACCTCGTGGAGCACACGAAAAATCTACTTCTTACTTACTTTAAAAGACTCCAGTCAAGAAAGACGAGTCCTGGAGAGCACATGTAACTAGATATGACAACAATGCCGATGTGTGTTAAATTCCAGTCCTCCTGATGAACAAAGCCGAGCTAACAATGTTCATTTAATGATAGTACCCATTCGAGCCCAACGACATAGTCTGGATAGTCAAACCCTCCTACCGTGCTCCACTAGGGGAGTTTCGTATCTCGAAGGAGCTGCCTGACAACAAGTTCGAGCTCATAAGAGTCGCTGATAACACCTTACACTCAGAGTATGTGGAGGGGAGATACCTGCGGCGAGATCCATGGACATGTTAGGATACGGGAAGCACGGCTGAGAGAATAGCAGAGCTTGTGGATAGACAAGAGCGAATGATAAAAGGAATTTCAGCTTTCCAGAAACCGTAGCAAGAAAACCCGATTGAAAAAGAGACCAGAGACAAAAAACTTTAGACCGCATAACATCCCATAACGCCCCGCTCGATTTTGCATCATGTAAGCTATTTTGTTGGAGGTATTCATAAACGACGCAAGTCGGGATAAGACGACTCTTCACGAGTCTAAATATATAGGGTAGATAACATGTCAAGCGGAAGCGAGAGGGTAAAAACCCAAGGCGGGGAATACAACAAAATCACTATAATAAAACAAATGTAGAATTGAACCCAATACTAATATAATTAACAAACAATTTTCGATTATATACCTTTTATAATATACTAAAGAAAGGGAAAGTTAAGAATAGAATTCAATAACTTATAGTTAATAAAAAGCTCTAGGATATTTAATACTAAACTTATAACTTCATCTAAGTACTACCCTTCTATTATAATATATCCTTTATATTAAATACCTATTAGATTTAGAATATTGTAATTGAAAAGTTTAGATTTAGGGTTTAGGTTTAGGGTTTAGATACGAAATAAAAATTTATATTATTAAGTATTTTAGTTAGTAGATTTAGTAATCGGTATTTAGAATTCTATAGAAGTCTAGGGCTTAGCCCTAGAAGTATCTATTCTATTTATATATATATATAGAAGGTTCTAAGTATAAACCTCCTTTCTATAGAAAGGTTTTAGAATTCTAAAGTATAGACCTCTTTATAACTTTTAAGATATAGAAAGAATCTTCTAGTAGAGAAGTAGTAGATTTATAGGAGTATTCTACTTAACCTAGGTATATTCCTTTAGTAGTAAATAGATACTTTTTCTCTACTAAAAATATATCTAGAAGACTATATCTCTCTCTATCCTTATTTTTATACTAACTTTTTTATAATAGATTCTTAAAGATATATAAACAAAAACCTTTAGAACTATTAGTTCTATATCTTAAAGCCTAGAAAATTCTACTTCTAAATTATATATACTCTAGAAGGTTTAAAAGCATTAAAAAGTAGAATATTCTAATAGAAAGTATTCTAGTAAAAAGTCCTAATATGCTCGGTTTTATTAATTTAATATATATAAAAGAGGTCCTACTAATTAAATTTTAAATATATACTCTTTTTATTCAATAGTAGTTGTCGGTATATAATTCCGGTGAATAGCACCTTGTACGAGAGCCTGGTGGATCTACACAGTGGTGTCAGTAGTTGTCAAGGTAGGGTAGGGGGTGATGAATAGATTGTTCGCAAAGCTCTCCAGTCTACAGTTCGAAGCTGAATTACATACAACAGGGGTGGTCTAAGCACTCCCCGTGACTTCTAAAGCTACCATATTCACTTATTCGCTTAATCAAAAACCTTTGCAACTTCTTAAATGAATATTTGAAACCACACCTTTCAGTTGTTCGAGCTCTGGCCTCTCACACTACCTTTGTAATGATGCCTTTATTCCGTCATACTATTATTCCTAATTCAACGTCATAGAATCATCTCACGTATAGACTGAGTGACTTGCGTGTTTGCTAATGGCAGCTCCTAGAGTGAAGTGCTCTTCTAGTAAACAATATCATGGGAGGAAAAATCACAAGACAAAGAGAGGGAGAAAAGTATACGTTCGTTTAATATCAGGAAATATATATAGATTTATTACAACTAGACACTTCCTTTACAAGGTCTTAGTGCAATTAACAAGCTCTCCTAAAGCCTACACATCCTTGCCAACTCACGTCTGCTTCTGAGATCGACCACGTCGCTTCTTTGGCTCTTCTTCATCCCAAGCATCAGGCAGTCCAGTAGCTAGCCGACTTCGCTTCTGAGGCCGCTTCCTCCCTCCGGTCCCAGTCCCAACTTCGGTCATGAAGGTATCCACCAGTTCCTTGGCTCTAGCTAGTTCAGATTCAGGCATCCACGTCTCCTTCCATTCCACCCGGAAGTACCTCTCAGGGCCAATCATTTTCTGGCCGATAATTTTGCGGATTTCCCATTGATTATCGGGATCTATGATTGGAGCTGCTGGCTGAGGTTCGTCAAAGTCGGCAGGACATCCTTGAGAAGATGAAAGAGAGTGTAGGACTTCATGAGGCGCGCTTTTCTGCGGCCTCGAAGTGACTTGGTGCGTCTTGGAATGCGCAACAGCACCATCTGATGATCCGATACCCAAGCTACTACCTAACGCTCTAAAGGGACCCGATATATCAAGTTGCTCTGAGATATTGACTAGATGGAATTCAAGATTAAAAGCCGTGTCGCTTCCAATCCTGATACGTTTGAGAAAGCCATGGAGGGGCCACTCATGGTACTCTGCATCTGTCTCTGACTTCGCTACAGCAGAGGGGCGCTGGCAAGATAATGTAGAAAGTGGCTGATCAACCACAGACGTTGGAAAGCACCGGTGTATAGGCTTAGATTGGACGGCGTCTGAGGGGAGGAGCTCTCTCGCATCAAGTTTTGCGTTATGCTGACTGCGGTCCTAAGGAACTTTGTACCCGGGTTACGAGGGACGTTCCTGTCGTTTGACCGGTAAGTCCCCCTCCTCCTCTTCACTAGTATCACGACTATAGTCGTAGTCCTGAGAGTTGTCTGCGCCATCCTCTTATTCCCTATTATATAGGTGTTCTTCCATAACCAGTTTATCCAGCTTTTTACTCCCCCCTGCTCCCTCATACCTTTCTTTACACTGCTGCTCCTCTACTTCTACCTCAGCCTCTGATTTCCTTACTAAATCTCCCCTTTCGCCCTCTCCTAGAGCCTCGAACCGAGAGAAATCTCCTAGCCCTTCTGTTCTGGTAAGATTGGATTCGGCCTAGGAATAGCTATCGTTCTGGTTCTGTAATGGTTCAGGAGAACGACGGTAAGGACCTAGTGAGCTAGATTTAGGAGGTGACAATAACCTGTCTTGTTCAAAGGTTTGTAGCCCATTTTCAAGGTCCAGGGAGTTGCCTATACTCCTTCCTACACTACCATTGTTCAAATGTGCTAGCTCATTTCTCTCGTCATCTACGCCTAAACATGTAGGCTGTAGACAGGGCGTAGGATCCTCTAATCTTCCTTGCGAGTTGGGATAGGATAGCCTAGCTGGATAGAGAGAGTAAGGTTGAGGTTGTGTGAGAGCTAAGTCGTCCCGCCCTAATAGAATAAGTTGAGGCGGATTATCATCAACCAAATCAATATCAGTCCCCCTCCATGCTTCGGGACTGGCTAGATCCGCTAGCTTGTTCGACTCGATGATGGCATCAGCTCTAATTTCAAGCGAGGCAGATCTAGAAATAGAGGCGGCATCTGAATCATGGTCGAGCCCGTTATTATCGTCTAGTGTGATCGGTTTCTCTGCATTTTGTTAGGACTACTTACGACTAAAATAGGGACCGGCTTACCTCGAGTGCCTTGACTGAATGTTCCTATCGGAGTCTGTTTCCTGGAAGGTGGATAAATAACATCTTGGATAGGTGGGAAGTCATCATCCGAATCGCCTTCTACTTCGCCCTCGAAGCTGGTTAGAGTTTGAGTGTAGCCTGCGATTTTATAGCATATTAGTCATGTCCTTTCTAAACTTCTCCAAGTCTTTCTTACCTCGATTGCCAATCCTATCAACTTTGGGCTGACACAGCGTTATAGCAGATTTGGACTGGCTGCTGCGATTCATTGTTAGGCGTGTTTGGTCTTCGGGTTTGGTTGCGCGATTTGACTTCAAAGGGGGCTGCCAAAACTAGACATTGTCTAAATTAACAGTAGCCATGCCAAAGAAATAATCAGTTCATAAAAGGAGAACGGTTGACAGATAATAAAAATCCTGATTTCTTAGGTTAGCACGTCCTTCTTAAATAAAGTACAGTGGCTTGCGTAGCCATCTCATATCCTGCCCGTGTACCCCATCTGCCGTTCACAATTGCCATAGGACCAGGTGAATTTGCACGCGCGGAAAATTGACCCTTTTCCCATTATTCTTCTCCTCCCTGCCTTCCCCTCATGTGTGCCAAGTTGTCAGCCTATCTACGAGGCAGTTCTCATCGTTGTAGGAATTAAACCTTGCCCTCCTCCACTTTCATGCAAAATTAGCCTTAGCTCAATATGCCTGTCCGGACAACGCCGTCTTGCCACTGCCAGTCCCAGTCCATACCGCACTATTCCCCAGGAACAGTAGCCCGTCGTGTAGATTCAACGCGTCTTGAACGTTCGTAGAGATTTTGCGTTCCGAATCTAGCGGTATACGAACTCATGAAGAATCTGTCTTTCATGGCATATAGCTGTGATCTGCGGATTCTGCTGCTCTACCTAGCTCACTTCGCATACCGAGTGTCCGTTCATCCCCTTCGATCCCGTATTTTCGTGTTCAGACGAGGCAAATCGTAGTCAGTACATGGATAGACGTAATCGTTCGACAGTTCTCAAACAGCTGGATATCGTATTCGGCCTATAACTTGCTAGAGCAGCTCCCACGATCCATTCCGCTGCTGCCACGTACGCAGATGTCGGCCCTTTTGTCGCAAATTAGCCTAGAACCAAGACGTACACTGCCACGAATGTCTCAGGCTAGAACTCACCGCCAGTTGTCTCCGGCAGCTACTAACATAATTCCCTTCCGTAACAAGGCTGGTTTCGGCCGCGTTATTGCTAAGGCATTTTCTCTATTGGCCAGATCGTAGGTGTTCCGTACTTCTAGAGCAGAATCCCACCGCCTACTACTCGGCCATTACTGTCCTGGTTGTATAGTGCGACGATGAGGTCGAAGAGATACCTGATTTCAGCCCATATTAGCTCTATTGCTCGTATCTCAGCCAGTAAAGTACAGATCACCAAGAGCAGGAGGGTCACCGTCGTAATTCAGGAGTATCGAAGGCCGAGGAAATTAACCGGTATACGACCAGATTTCAGCTGCGGCGAGCCCGACGGCGAGGAAGAGCGTAGGCCACGTAAGAGGCATAGATGTCACAGGAGAGCGTATGATGAAGGGGGCCAAGCCGTAGAAAGGGATGTTGGGAAAAAAAGTTGAAGGTGAAGAGGGTCGCGGGGTAAGGAGCAGGGAGCTTTATACCTCGCCAAAGCGGCGTCGGGCCCGTGCACGCGCCTTGCCCGATGCGGCGGACGCTAAACCCGGGGGGGCCAACACCACGCCGCGGATTATAAGATTAAATTAAAAGAATATTATTACCTCTTAAAGTAGAAGCTTTAGTTATATAACTAGAAAAGCCTATAAAGAATAGAAAGTTATATAAAAGAAGGTATTAAAAAGAGATAACGTAATCTATTACCGAGCTACGTATATTACCGAGCTACGTACTTTTACTAA